>SNQJ01S0028731.1:84792-106753 GCA_010110895.2 Picea sitchensis
AATTCAAATCTTTGTACATGGGTGTTTTCAACTACAACTCTCTGCTCTATTCTCTATGCTCTATGCTCATAATAATATTACAACTATACAATGAGGGTGTTTATATCATGTTTCCCTCTTGCGCTCTAAAACTGTCTAATCTAAGCATTAAATTTTATCTACCTACATTCATTACACATAAAGGCTCCTATCTACTATGGATGAGAGCGGATCACTCAAGGTCCTTTTACAATAATACAAGCATGCCTCCACTTAATGACTTCATTACTATTTCAAAACATTTTCAAAAAATGTGCTCAGTGCTTTTCCAACTGTCTCTTATCTCTGCGCTGACTCACTGTTGGCTATGCTTGCACGCCCTTGCGATGCTCCTGCATCATACTCCCTTGCTTGAAAATTTTCATGGGCTCCTGCCCATGAGCTCGCACACGGTGTGTCCATTCTTCTGTATTTCAGCTTCATTCTCCCAGCTGGCATCTTCAACTGGTTGACCCTTCCACATGACCAAGTATTCAAAGTATTTCTTTTGCCTGGTCTTCTTACCAACTCTTTTGTCGAGTATGCGCTCCATCTGCGGCTTTTATACAACTGGCATTTGTTTTGTCCACTGAACCTCTGTCTGTTCATTTCCTTCTTCTGCTTCCTCAACTTTATAAGGGTACAAATCTGAGATATTCAATATCGGATAAATTACGATCCCATTGGGTAATTAAATCTCATATTCATTCACCCCAAATTTCTTCAAGACCTTACATGGTCTGATTTTCTTCATCTTCGGTTTATTATATGTTCCACTCGAGAACCTTTCCTTTCTCAAATGTGCAAGGATCAAGTCACCAACTTCAAACTGAAGTTGTCTCCTGTGTTGATCTGCTCTCTTCTTATATTCTTGGCTCGAACTCTACAATCATTCCTTCACCTGGCTATGAAGTTCCTTCATCGCCTCTATGAAATCTTCTGCACTAGCACTCCTAGTCGCAATCTGCTCTAAATCCCTCAGCTCAGAAATTCCTCTCGACTGCATGCCATAGAAAATCTATCCACCACGACAAAGATTGAGTCAAACCCTCTTTGTGTTCTTGGCAACCCAAATATGAAGTCCATGCTAACTTCATCCCACGGCCTCTCAGGTATGAGTAATGGTTGATAAAAACCTGCATTCAACCTCTTTCCTTTTGAATGTTGACAAATTCTACATCTGTCCACAAATCTTTTGACGTATGCTCGCATTCCTGGCCAAAAATATGACTCATTCAACTTTGCGAACGTCTTGTCATGACCGAAATGTCCGGCCAATCCTCCACTATGTTTCTCCTTCAACAAATTCTCCCTCATGGAGCATTTTGGAATACAAAGTTGATTACCTTCAAACAATAATCCTTCCTGGATCATGTATTCTACCCATTGGCTTCTGTCCCTGAGAATTGGATTCTCAGTTGCTGCATACGCCTCTTTAAAATCTGGATCATCTCTGTACATGTATCTGAGATCATCAAAACCCAATGTTTTGACTCTAAACTCCTACAATAGCAAACATTTCCTGCTCAAAGCATCAACAACTTTGTTAGCAGTTCCAGAAACATGTTTAATCGCAAAAGTGAAATTTTGCATATATTCAACCCATTTTACATTTCTTTGATTCAACTTCTCCTGTTGGGTAACAAATTTCAATGCATTATTATCACTATATAAGACAAACTCTTTAGGAATTAAGTAATGTCTCCATTTCTTCAATGCCTGAATAATAACATAGAACTCCTTGTCATACGTGGAGTATTTGACTTTGGCTTCGTTCAACTTCTCACTGAAATATGCTATCGGCCTGTCTTCTTGACTCAAGATAGCCCCTATTGCAAATCCACTTGCATCACATTTTACTTGAAATGTCTTTTGGAAATCAAGCAACACCAGAATTGGTTGTTCCATAATTTTCCTCTTCAACAGATTAAAACTCTTCTCAGCCTCTTCTGTCCAGTGAAAATATTTGTGTCTCTTCTTCACTGTGTCCATCATTGGTGCACTAATTCCACTGAAAGTCCTGATGAAATTTCGGTAGAAACTAGCTAATCCATGAAAACTTTGAACTTCAAAGATATTCTTTGGTGATGGCCAATTCTTAATCACCTCCACCTTATCTAGATCCATCCTCAACTTATCGGCAGAAATAACAAACCCCAAATAAATGAGCTTTGTCTTCATGAATGAGGACTTCTTCATATTTATCAGCAACTTCTCTTGTTGTAACCTCTGCATCACTGTAGACAAATGTTTCATATGCTCTGCCTTTGTTTTACTGAAAATCAGTATGTCATCAAGGTACACAATAACAAATTTTTCGATGAAATCCTTCAGGACTTCATTCATCAATCTCATGAAAGTACTCGGCGCATTTGTTAAACAAAATGACATGACAAGCCATTCGTATAACCTTTCATGAGATTGATCTGATGATAACCACTTTTTAAATCAATTTTTGAAATTTTTTTGGCTCCACTCAAACTATCCATCAAATCATCCATCCTTCGGAATGGAAATCTGTACCTGATGGTTATCTTGTTGATTTCTCTCGAGTCAGTACACATCCTCTAGCCTCTGTCTTTCTTCGGACTAAGTACTATCGGAATAGCACATAGACTCAAGATTTCCCTCACCAAAACTTTGTCCAACAAATCCTGGACTTGTCTTTTGACCTCTTCATTCTCTTGCGGTGTCAATCTGTACGCTGCTTTGTTTGGAAAACTAGCTCCAGGTATGAGATCAATATGATGACTCACACTTCTGATCGGTGGCAACGAATGAGGTAGTTCGTCCACTACTATGTCAGTGAACTCTTCCAGTAGTTGCTGAACCTCTTCTGGTAAATCATCTACCCTTATGCTGGTTAAAACAATCTTTGGCTTCCTAAACACAATAAATTGTGGTTCCTCCTTCTTCTTAACCTCTGTAAGAAGTTCCTTCCCACTCATGAGAAGTACAGTGTTGTTCACCTCCAGTTTTATTTCTTTATCTTTGATCAACAACAACATGTGAGTTCTCCCATTCTTCTCTAGGGTGTATGTGTTCATTCTCCCGTCATGAATCACATTCATGTCATATTGCCACGGTCTACCCAGCAATAGATGACAAACATCTGTAGGAATAACATCACAGAGTATTTCATCTTTATACCCTCCTATTTTAAACTCAACTATACATTGCTTAGTGACATTTACCTGATGTCCTTTTTACAACCACGAAACTCTGTATGGGCTTGGATGATCAATCGTCTCCAGCTGCAGTTTTTCTACCATCTTTGTAGAAATGATATTATCCATGCTACCACTGTCTACAATAACTTTGCATTTCTAGTCTTTGGTTTTTCACGCAGTTCGAAAAAGTCTATTCCTTTGGACTGAACTCTCCACCTCCTTCTCTGGTGTTAAAAGAGATTTTTGCATCATCAACGATCTTCCGCCTTCAACATCCTCTACCTCAACATTTCTCCTTTGAGCTTCGGCAATGTGAGCCTCTCCTTCCTCTTTCTTCTTGTCTAGACATTCATAAGATTTGTGTCCGACCTTTCTACATGTGAAACATGTTATCACTCCACCTCTTCCTCTTCCTCTACCTCTAGTACAAGGAAAAATGTTGTTATCAACACACTCTCCTCTCTGATCAGCATACTGCCTTCTCTGTCTACCATATTGCCCTTTCTGTGAGCTTCCACCTCTCTCAATCTGAGGTTTCTTCCAGTCTTCCTTAGGCTTCTGATTTCTATCTTGGGCGACTGATTTTCCATTGGCTTCACTTCTTCCTCGACCTCTTTGAACTTGTTTTCGGCTCTGCTTCTCTTCTGCCTTTAGAGCCATTTGATAAGCATATTCCACCATTCGGATGGGCATCATGCTCATATCATCCTGAATTTTGTATCTTAGGCCATTCATATACCTGGCAACCTTTTCATCACTACTTTCACGATGACCTGCTCTGATGTTTAGCCTGTAGAACTCTTCAGTATACTCCTTCATTGTCATCAAATTTTATCTCAAATTATGCATACTTCGAAACAGAGTATTATGGTAATATCTGGGAATGAATTTCACTTTCATCTTTACAATCATCCTATCCCAACTCTTGATTTTCTACTTACCTTGGCAGTGTCTGTCAGCTTGCAATTCATCCCACCATAATGTTGCATGTCCTTTAAGTCTCGTGACAGCATGTTTGACTTTCTTGTCTTCTTCGACATCTTCATAGTCAAAATATGTCTCCAGAGCTCTAATCTAGTCTAGAAGCTCTTCAGCATCCAAGTTTCCCTCATAAACTAGAATGTCCATTTTGGCTCTCGCACTCATTCTTGCAATATCTCTAATCAAGCATTCATGTGTTTCATCTTATGTTGTAATTTCTTCTTCTCCATGTCCAGCTTCATCTTTGCTTTTGGACTCACTAACATATCCAATATCAGCTCTGCGCCTTTGTTTTATTTCAACATCCACGAGTCTGGCATGAATGTCATGCAGATCTCTTTCCACTTCTGGATTCGGCACCTGCCTGCCCCTTCCTTCTGGCATTTCCCTATCCTTTGGTGGATCAGGTGTTTTCCTATCTCTTCTCCTTGGTGGCATGGCTGAAATTCCTTCTTGCTTTTCCTGCCTGAAATATACAAACAAGAATCAGGCTCTGATACCACACCTGACGCAGCCCTACCAACCCACATGTCAGAAGTCCACGCACACAGGATCGCTCTATTCCTCTAACATGAAGAGCTCTCTCGAACTGGCTCTTCTAGTTCCCTTTTAGGAAATCTACACCCACAAAAAACCTCGGTGAGTCTCCTTTTTCACTTCAGGAGATCTGACTTCGCGACTTCGCAAGTCTTGTGGTCAAGCAGCTATGCCTTCAGACCTCCGAACTCCGATATGCTGAGTTTCGATAAATGTTGGAACATTAAGGTTCCACCTCCACAAGAAATCAATGGTTCTAGAGCTTTCCCTTGATCCAACGGTCAATGCTATTTTGTGCACTGGGAGCTCGATATACAAGAGCTCTATGTCTCTTCTACCTTTCGGTCCCAAAATCTCGAAATACTTGCGTGTCTGCTCCTGGTCCCACAACCCTTATTGGGAACCTCCATGTTCTTCCACGTGTCTCTTCACCAAATCTCCAGTTGACGTGGGCTTCTGCCACCTGTCATCTCCTCACGATCTGCTAGCCCGTGTAATTTTTCTATTTCAGGTAATGGGGGTCCTAGACTCGCAATCCCAACCTTTTGTCACCACGAACCCCAAATTCCTAAATCTCAAAGTTCTCTCTTTCGCGTTTCAAGGATTTGATCCACCAACCTCTTGGGTTACCCTCATTCATTCAAACCCTGAAATGTCGAATTGCTTGGACCCCTCCACGTGTCCAAGTACTGGCCCCACTATGAAATCTTTTTTTGTGTCGGGTTTTCGGATTTCACGAATCCAAGCATCGAAGCTTCAGTCCTTCCACCCATGAAACCCCGAAATGGAATTTCGCGAGTAGATCCAACGATCCTCATTGGTGTGAATCTATGACCCTCTCTCTCCTAAACTTCTTCTTGCAAAAATGACCACCGTAACCTCCTTTCTCCTCCGCGAAATCTGACGGCTCACGAGACTTCACGAATTCTCTATGGAGAATATCAACCATCTTCTTCTCCCTTTAAGAACTTCTGCACTCTTAAACAAAGTGTTTTTCCATGGAACTTAACCGCCTGCAACACAAACTTGTGACGCCTCCTTTCAATGGCTCAAGGCACCAACCTTCTGTGATTTTCCTCGACAACTGCAAAGACTCTATCCCTCCTGATCTTTTCTCCAACCCTGAGTCTTAAAGAAGACTCATGCATGCACTCCTTGTGGAAAATCCTTCAATTACTTCAAAGAATTGAAGTCCTTCGACTTTGTGCACTCCTTGCAGTAGCAGTCTCTCAACAGTCCTTTAGGTCTTACAAACCCTGAAACTACTCTCAGCCTGCACACACTTTTCACAGCTACTGTACTCAACTTCACTTCTGAGGAAATGAGAACAAAAGATATCCTATCTGAGCTTTCAGAGACAAACCTATGAACCCTTTGTCAACACACTCCTTGCGGACAATTCAACTGCACTCCATACAGGAACTCTTGCTCAGATAGAGAAACAATTGAAACTCATCCCTTACTCCCTCTCAGACTTCAAACACAAAGCATGAAATCATATACACATCATATAAAGCAAATGTATAACAGAAAGTAAACATCCATGAGCATAATATTCAACATGCATACATAGAGAAGAAATACGACACCATGAATTTGAATCGAAGATCTTTCTATTAATTCAAATCTCTGTACATGGGTGTTTTCAACTACAACTCTCTGCTCTCTTCTCTATGCTCTATGCTCATAATAATCTTACAACTATACAATGAGGGTGTCTATATCCCATTTCCCTCTTGCGCTCTAAAACTGTCTAATCTAAGCATTAAATTCTATCTACCTACATTCATTACACATAAATGTTCCTATCTACTATGGATGAGAGCGGATCGCTCAAGGTCCTTTTACAATAATACAAGCATGCCTCCACTTAATGACTTCATTAATATTTCAAAACATTTTCAAAAAAAAATCTCAGTGCTTTTCCAGTTGTCTCTTATCTCCGCGTTGGCTCGTTGTTGGCTATGCTTGCATGCCCTTGCGATGCTCTTGCATCACCAAATATTCACTCTTTGTTATTTTTCATCCTTGACTATCCCCTCTTCCGAAAACTCGTTACATATAATTTATAGTTTTCTATTAATGCTTAGCCTATTACAACATGGTTACAAAGTGGAAAAATTGTCCCAAAACTTCCAAACTAACTCCCATTTCTTGTGCGCTAACTCATGATAATGTGTTAGCTACTTTCCACACATGTTTCTACTTTTCCAAAATTTTGTGCGATCCGCTTCTACATGATTCCCAAAACTTATCCAAAATATCCTACTCCAACACAAGGAAAGAGAAGTCAAGGCAAGGAAAGGTAATAAAATACAACGAAAGGAAAGGAAAGTAAATTCATGGAAAGGAAAGGTAGGAAATGCAAGGCATGGAAAGGCAAGGCAAGGAAACAAAGGCAATCAAAGGAAAGGAAAGGAAAGGCATGAAAAGACAAGGTAAGTAAAGAAAAGACATGGAAAGGAAAGGAAAATTAAGGTAAGGTAAGGATATCAAAGGAAAGGAAAGGAAAGGCTAGGAAAGTGATGAAATCAAAGGCAAGGCAAGGATATACATGGAAAGTCAATTCAAATCAAGGAAAGGAAAGGAAAGGAAAGGTATGGAAAAAAAAAGAAAGGAAATGCAAAAGAAGGAAAGGAAAGGAAAGGTAAGGGAAGGAAAGGAAATACAATTCAGGGCAAGGAAAGGTAAGGAAACACATGGAAAGGCAAGGCAAGGCAAGGCAAGGAAAAGTTAGGAAAGAAAATAAATACAAGGAAAGGCATGGAAAGAAAGGGTAAGGCAAGGAAAGAGAATGAAAGGCAAGGCAAGGTAAGGCAAGGACAGGAAATAAAAGGAAAGGAAAGGCTAAGAAAAATGGAAAGGAAGTCCAAGGAAAGGCTACACATAGTTCCCCAACAACAAAAACAAACCACAAAATACAAGAATACCATAACAACCATAAAATGAAGCCAAAATTTCAATCAATCATAAATATGAAATATTTTTTCAGTTATTCCTTTTACATACCTATAGTTATTCAAGTAGATCATCGAGATCACTTCTAATATTTATGGTATCCATTAACTTCTTGTGACCATATTAAATAAATAAGTATCATACCTTTGATGATTTTTTACCTGGAATTGTTTGTAGTTGGAGATTTGTACCAATAACCAAGTTCATAAAGTGGTATACAGCTTCACCTAGTCTACAATATTGGAATACATAAACACCTTTCTTCCTTGTTTTTTCATCCTGTGTCAGATATTCTCTTTTAATAACCATCGACCTAATTGGAAATACAATATCTTCAGATTTTGTTACTAAGATCACGAAGGCCTGCTTTCCCTGTAAGAAACATGCCAACCTATAGCTAGTTCCCCATTCATTACCTCTTGAGTTAACCATTGTATATATTTTCCCTACAAAAAATGGAGTGACAACACATGAGTCCACTAAATGACCAAGGCATAAAACATTGATTCTAGTTATTAAAAATTTAATAGAAGGTTTCCCCGAACCTGGAAATACGAGATCTGAGACATGATCTTAATATGTTGAAATATGTGATTGGTCCTCCAACTCAAAAAAATTCCATAACTATATGTTGACCAATGGGGAGTGATATACGATCACATCTATCAACCTAGTTTGTGGATTTACAATCATCCCATTCGTTACTACTACATGGACCACGTAAGAAGAGAGTTTTATCTTCCATATTTTAGCTAGTGCATTGCCTGATATATGAACTGAATGGAATCCACGAGTGCCTTGGATTGTTTTGAATTCATACCATTATGATTGATATACATCAACCACCTCCCAAAAATATCTATGTACATGTCCTTTCCTAGGTGATTAGTATTCATGACTTGTTGTTCCCTCTTCCATTGCTGAAGAACGCCATTCGACAATGGATTTTGAATCTAGAATGAGGGAAGTAGATTTGAACGTAATTCTCTTTTGATGCATGCACCTACTCTATCATTCTCCAATTTCCCTTTCCTAGACTCAAAATGGTTTCAAATTATTTTTACCTCGAGTTTTTTGTGCAACATACACAACCATTGAAATACACGAGCATTTTTTAACTAGACTACGCAACCATATGAACAAATCCAATATTGATCCATATTTATGTTCTTCTCCTTAAGGTGATTTTGTACCTAGGATAAGTGATGGCACCGATCACCACTTATGTAGAAGTGATATTCCTTCAATATAACTATGTTTTCTTCCTTACTATCTTACCCATGCCTATATGTGATATGGACCATTATGATGTCCTACATAGGGTGATAATATTTTCCTTGAATATTATTTTATGGTTGAAGGGTGTAGTTCTCAGCAAAATGAACCATTGATAAGACGGTACCAATATGAAATGTATCTCTCCATATTCTAAAATGTTCTGCCATCGAGCCACATGGACATGTTGAACATATTATCCTATGTTTTCAATGAAATCCTTGATGATGTCACATAATAATACTTGGTAAGTCACCAATTTTATCTATTTTCTTTCCTTCCCTCCATCAATATCATATGTGACATACTTAAATCTTTACAATGCAACCTCCTTCCTCTCCAATTAATACTCATCTCTTACATGGATGAACTTGCTCATTAATGTCATTCCACCGCACCTGGGGCATGTCCCATCTAAGAAATATTTTTGATAAAATGTACAACCTTTTTTCCTTGTACACAAGATGTTGTGAATAAAGTCTCTATATGATGATGGTGGCAATATAATTGAGCATTCCTGCATAAGGGTGTTATGAAATAAAGAGAAAAATATGTGTGTGTGTAAAAATAATAATCATACTCAATGTGATATCTACAAAAAAATGTGCTACAAATTGTGTCTATTCCAATGTACCAAGGATTGTGTTTATAGAAAGATATTTGACTCAACTTAAGTGAAATATGTATTCTCCTGAATCTCTCATACATTTGTTTTATGTTTAATGTCAAGAAAGTGTTTAATACGGCGTTCATGGTCCCTAGATTGCCTTCTCAATTTTAGTACATATTTTTGGTTGGAACAAGTCCTAGTTTTCTTGTGCTATAAATACTATACTATTCCATTAACTTCTCCAATTAACTTCATGTCAAAATAGAGTAGCCTACCAGTGAAGGCCCACACTTTTTTTAGGCCACCTGTGTTGAGGCTATCTCGTCTATTAGAATACTTCCTAATGGTTTTGATATTGCATTTCCTGAAATGAGATGTTTGTTGGAGAAAACAATGTTTTCTTGTCATATTGCTAACAATCGATTATGAAAAGACATGTTGTGATGCATTATGGTCTTTAGAATGAGACTTCTTGCCAATTTTTTGAAAATCATACAGAAGGTTTCTAACAATATGATGACTTGTTTCTAAACTTTTGACTGTTTTAATGCCTAAAATTATCCTAACAATGGTAAAACTTCTATATTTTAACAAATCCAAAAAAAATTAACATTTAGTGGGATCATAATTTGGTTCAAAATATTCTTTAATGGTTTTATAATAATGACAACGAATAGTCCAGTTAGGTAACTTACCTTCAAGTGATGCTAGACCCCTTTCATCCACCTAAATGCATTTAGGATTTATTCGATGCACATTGCTCAATATAGGTAGGGATGATGAGCATGTATTATGGCACTCTTGACCTTCCTGCAATGGAATTAACAATGTTACTGTTCTTTCCCCCTCAATCAATGGAGGATCAATTACAGGAGGAGAGTGGACATGCCCATGACTAGTTTCTGGAATGTTTAACTGTCCAAAAATAGGTTGCATCAGATGAACTTATTCACCAGAAGTTTGTGCACCAGTTTCCTCTCTAATTTCATCCATTGTATAATGAACTCCCACCAAATCCTCCATCATCTAGTCATCCAAAACAACTTGTCTTTATGAGATAGTGATTCGAGATACAATAGAAGTATCAAAATGGATTGGTATCTACTGAAATCCTATGATTTTATTGTGGTGATGGAAGAGAAATAACAACAACATATATTCCTCTATAAATTGGATTTCCCTCCGTTGAAAGATTTTGTTTTGACATACGTAACCTTACCTTTTTTATTTCTCCATTTACCTTTTCAATGATTTTTTCTTTCCTCGAATACTTTCTACCTCGATTATGGAGGTTCCCCGTATTTAAAGATAACAATTGTCTTCCAAACACACCGCAACAAGTTTTCTTTCCAATGACAATTGTCTTCCAATTACACAAATTTGTCTCGGTATTACACAAAAAGAAACAAATTCCAATTCCAATTCTAGTTCCAATTACACCATTTTTTGTTCCAATTCCATTAAAAATTGTCTTCCAATAGCACAAAAGTTTCTACCAATTAAATAAGAAGACAAAAGGATTTTTTTTTTATCTATTGTTTCTATTTTTGCATGTATATGTCAGGCTTGTTCGATTTTTTAATATATATGAGATTGAAGAGTGTGATTTGCACATATCCCTACCCAACAGGAACACATGCACATTCCTAGAACTTGTGTGCACTAAAACATGCATGAGTTTGAGGAACATGTGTTTTTTCCTGCTAGGAAGGGATGAGAACCAAGAACACTCAACCTCATTTATTTCTAATCACAAGAGCATGTGCACACCCTTAATGCAATGGATATATCATTTATTGTAGAAAAAATGTTTGTATGAATAAAGATGTATATGGGTTTGGAGTCAACTAGGACCTAAGGGCTTAGAATTGAAAGTGTTTTGAAGCATAGAGAAGTGGTTAGAGCACCAATATGGAGGTGTAAGGGTTGTGGGGCCTTAAAAAAAAGGTATAGGCATAGTGAACTTAGGGATTGGTTGTGGAGGTGGTTAAATGTCTAGAATAGGTTATTCCTAGGCTTATATGGATCTAGGAGGCTCTAGGTCATGGTCTAGGTCAAGTTGCAGGTCACTGTCTAGGTCATGTTCATGTACATGGTCATAGTATAACTACAGGTCATGGTATAGGTCTATATCTAAGTCTAGGTCATGTTCTAGCTCTAGCTATAGCTCTAGGGCATGGTCTAGGTCATGGTCATCGTCATGATAATCATATAGGTATAGATCATGGTCTATTTCATGGTCATTTTAGAGGTCTAGGTCATGGTCATGGTCTAGGACTAGGTATTTCCATTCCTTTGCATGTCTAGGTACAAGTATAGGTCTTGCCATGTCTAGGTTAAGGCCATTTCTTTTCTTGTGATGTACCAAAATTTCTATAGTGTGTGAGTGTAATACCCTGGTTTTGAGCCCCATATTAAATAATGTATTTTGTTAATGGAAGGCCAAATTTCCTAATCAAGTAAAAGAGGCCAGTGTGCCTAGGAAATGTAATGTTTTATCATTATTAATAATAAGTACATAAATGGCTACTAGAAGAACAAGGACAAGAGTTATAGGGGCTATAATTCCACAAGAGAGGGGGATTGAGGGGCTAAGTGTCTATTTTATATTTTTATTTACCCATTTTTTTTCATGGAGAATATTAGTTACATGACCTTCTTGGGGGAAGGCCATGTAGTTCTCTAATTCCAAGAATTATATAAACCCACCTTGGTATGTTTCATGGGTTCATAGATTCATTGGTTCTTCTTCACTCACACACTTGTTCATGGATTCATTGGTTGTTCTTCACTCACGCACGAGTTAGAAAGTTTCTTCTTCTTCACTCATTCATATACTCAGTCATTGCTCATTGTTCACACCTTTCATTATGTTCTCACTCCACTCATCTTTACTCATTCGTGTTTGTATTGGGAAGGGAAAACTAATTGTTGAAGAGGAGCCATGGTTTTGTTGGTTGTAAAGACTATTGGTGTATTCCATACATGAATTAAGGCTTGCATGTTTGATATGCTTTCACCTATGTTCATATTTTCTCACAGTTGCAAATCATGAGAGTTCTATCATATTCTTTACCAGATGCACTCGAGCCCTCGAAGGAGGTGGACAACCTAAGGGAATGCATGGCAGAGAAGGGATTCCATTCTCTTGGGTTGTGTAGGATGGGTAGAAGAGAGTTGGTGTACTTTGGATTGTTGTGTGTGTTGAGAATTTTGTGAGAGATTGAGTGCTGACTAGTTTGGGAAGCTGAGTGACACCCTAGAACTGTCCTTATGGAATCATATCCCTATCTCGAGGGTGAGATTGTTGTTGAGACTTGGAACAATAGTGTCTATGGTTGGGTGGAATGTGTGTGGTCTGCAGCCAAGTGGTGATTCGTTTTATGAAAGATAAGGTCTCTCTGTCATGGTTTCATTTACATATATATTTATTTTCGTTGTGTATTTATTTATCTATGAAATTCATATCCATATTATGCATGCTTGTTGGTTATTGTTGTGCATGACAGATGGTTCATTTATTTATGTTATGGCATGAATAGTGATCTATGCATGTGGATATTTCATGCATCTTTATTAATTTAAAATGTATCAGAATTCGAAAGAATTTCAGAGGTGGACTTTAATTGGCGTAGCCCATCCTATGGGTGGTTTGGTATGTTACAGATTCGTATCAGAGCTTCTGGTTGAAACACCAGACTGCTATGGGCCAAAACTATTAGAAGGGGTATTATGGTTAAGATTTAACATGACCTTGAAATTGTAAATCTCAGGAGAGATAATGTTGTCGAGATCATGCAGAAGCTAGAGCGTCATGAAAGATAGAGATCCTTTGTAAGGGATCGAAGAATATTGATCGTTCCATGTTGAGATTTGGGAGGAATCACCACCATGGGATCAAGGATTTCTGGATCATTAGATCAGAAGGAAGGTGAACGAGGGTCATATGATAAAGGTGAAACTAGAGGTTGTAAAGGATAAGTCACAACCATCATATCAAGCTTCTCAATCGACAATCGTCGATCAAATCCAAGTGGGAGATGAAATACTATGGAAATTCTCCGCTTTGACGATTATGATAGGAAGGAAAAATTGGAAATGTCAAAGGACGAAGTCATGAAGTCTTGTCGACCATATGATATGATAGGAGGCACAGGGGAAACCTCCATCATTGATAATGATCATCCGGCGTTCACCACTTAAGGATGTTTAACTCTAGGAGAATTGAACATTTTAGGACTTATATAACCCAGAGTCTCGGAGCATCAAAGTCTCAAATTTCCCCGTTGACCGTTAGATCAAGGGAAGGACTTCGGGATAAATTTTGATCATTAGATATAGAAATGGTGGAAGGTTAGAAAATTTTCTAGACTTCGAAACTTCACCACTTCGGCGATTACTGGGTATGTTACAGATCAAATCCCTGAAGTGTCAAAGCCCCAAAGTTTTGAAGCTCCAAAGTACCAAAGTTAATCCTAATCATTGATTAAAGAAGAGTATCAATCATAGATATCCACCCTTCACTAGTTCAACGTTTCATAGTTCAGGAGTGTGGTGGTCTTCTGGAGAGAGAAGACTTGAAGCCTGAAGCCTAGAGTTAATCATAGTCGTTGGTTGTGGGAGGAGTGTAAGTCGTCGATTTCAGTTCCAATCTGTAAGGAGTTGGAGGAGGTAGTGGGAGGAGGTAGCGTGTTTTGGAGTCGGGAAACTTCTCAATCTTGGAGTCCCAGAGTCCCCAATTTGATATTAGTTGTATATCAAGGAGAAAAGTGTGGATCATATTCTTGATGGATGATACGTCATAGGCCAAGTGGCAAGGGTGCCACGTGGGGATACGTGTCACCCATATTCAGTACCTTTTGGACCCTAACCTTCTCAATTTTTAGTGACACATGGCACACATGCCATAGGTCCACGTCACCATGGGTGATGTCAACATGCCATGTCATCTTTGGGAGGATGGCCTCTAGGGGTGTTCAATGTATCTACCAACAAAAGTATCGAAGTCCTGAATGGATTAGGATCATCCATCTCAATGCCTAATTAAGTCATGATCGTCAATATCATTGAAGCATCCAGATGAGTCTGGATCATCCAGTCAATGGGAGATTAAATCTCAATCGCCCAATCTACTAGTGGATTTATTGGAAGGGCTTCGCCAAAGTTTAACTCCGGGAGAAGTTAGATATTGAAAAGGTAGAATAGCCTAAGGACGAAGTCCAGAGGACTTGGTTCCAATGCCGGCCTCATGATAAGGTAAAGGGGTTGAGTCACAAAGGACCTATATGTAACCAATTCCTCGAACATTTTCAAACAAGATCCTGTGTATAATAATAAGGGAAAAGCACTAGAGGAAGGTGCTAAAGAGTGAATAAGCCCATGGTTTCAATCCATGGTCACATGGAAAGTGGTTTGAAGAAAGTACCTGTGCATAATTCAAATTTTGTACCAGCTAAAGGATAACATGGAAGTTTTATAATATGTAAAATGATAATATATTTCTTCATGAATTGAGAAGAAAATAGACCAGTAACATTGTTTGAAAAAATTCTCTTATAATATGCGTAATTCTAACAAAATTGTTTCTTGCACATTTTGCAGAATTAGGGGGTGTAAACACATCAGTTCAGTATAAGAATGCATATTCAAGAAATGGGAGAAGGAGATGTAGTTTCCAACCATGATAAAGAGGACAAAGGTCAAAATATCAGTGTTGGTAATGCATAGATAGAATCCAACGGACACAAGGCCAGAGGGGAACAAGAAACATGGATAGAGATTGTGAGAATCCTGAAAATAGAAGTGCAGAGTTACAAAGAAAACAATGA
Source organism: Picea sitchensis (assembly GCA_010110895.2). NCBI lineage: Eukaryota > Viridiplantae > Streptophyta > Pinopsida > Pinales > Pinaceae > Picea > Picea sitchensis. The sequence goes on from SNQJ01S0028731.1 coordinate 100,170, forward strand.
GAGACTGATGAGAGAACAAAATGAGATAAATTCTCAAGTGACACAAAGCTTAAATCAATTGCAAAGGAAAACAAAGAATGGATCAAACTCAAAATAGGAGGAAGAAGGAAGATGTCATGAAAGAAGAGATGACCGCAAAATAGTTGGTTATCCACGAAGTGCTAGTAGAACTCATAGACATAACTCACCTCCATACTCAGCAAGGAAATTTTATGCATATAAATATTCCATAAGTAGTCCATAGATGTCTCTTGCTAGGAACAAAAGAATGAGACATGAATTGGACACTTTACAAGGAGAGATGAGGAAGCTTAAGCCACCATCCTTTGATGGTGAAAGAGGAAGGGAAGATGATGTTGAAGAATGGTTTCTTGGACTCAGGAGGTATTTTCAATTGCATAACTACTCTTCAAACCTAGAATCCAAGATTTCCACATACCATTTACATGGGAAGGATGATATGTGGTGGGATCAACTGAAGGAAGTTGAGCACATTAATGAGAGTAGGATCACTTGGAAGTAGTTCAAGAAGTATTTTCAGAAGGAGTACCTTTCAAAGCATTTCTATGAAAATAAAATGGAGTTAATTGAAATTAGGCTGGGAAGTACGACCATGGAAGAGCTTGAAAACAAGTTTGTGGGGTTGCTAATGTATGTAGGGTTTATAAACTATGAGAAGGTGAAAGTACAAAGGTTTTTGAGTGGACTTCCATCCTTTTATAAAGAGAATATTCAATATGATGAACCTAGTACTTTAACTGAGACCATTAGGAAGGATAAGTACCTATATGAGCAAGGAAAGGGAAGAGAATCCATTCAGAAATATTAGAAGGATAAGAAGAAGGAGAAATCTGATCACAAGAGGAAGGGATTGAAACCTCCTTTCAATAGAAATAACCCAAATAAAAATCATAGAGACTAGTATGCTAAGTATGCATCTAAAAGAGAGGACCCCTTGGGAAAAAGGGGAATACCACCAATACAATGTTGTTGATGCAAATAAGATCACCTGTACAAGGATTTGCCTCATAGAAAGAACAACATCCAAGAGGCTACAACAGTAGAATACATGGTAATAATATATGAAACCTTATATGATCATCAAGCAGAGTACCAATCCAATATGATCGAGGTGGAAGGTAAGATCATTAATCATCATGTTTCCATTTTAATTGATTCAACATCAAGTCATTGTTACATTAATCCTAAAATAGTGGGTAGATTAAATTTGGATAAAAGTAAGCTTGAAAAATCAAGTTTGGTTCAACTAACCACTAGAACCAAAAGGAGAATCCATGATATGGTTAGAGGTTGTTCCATAAGTCTTCATGGCGTGAATAATAATGTTGATCTAAATATTATACCATTGGGGTCTTATGATATTTTAATTGGAATGGATTGGTTGGACAAGAATTATGTTGTCCTAGATTGTCATACCAAGACATTTACATGTCTTGATGAAGAAGGAAAAAAGAGCACTGTGAAAGGAGTTCCAAGACCCATCTCTATAACGAATATTTCAACCTTGCAGTTGAATAGATGTTTCAAAAAAGGATATCAATTGTATGCATCCCATGTGGAGGAATCAAAAAAGACAAAGGGGCCAAGTCTTGAAGAATTTTCAGTACTACAAGAATTTGATGATGTATTCCAATAAATAACAGGGTTTCCACCAAAGAGGGAGATAGATTTCTCTATTGATTTAGTGCCAGGGGTTGCCCCAGTGTCAAAAACACCTTAAAGAATGAGTACACCAAAATTAAAAGAATTACAAATGTAGTTGGAAGAATTGTTGAAGAAAGGGTACATGCGTCCCAGTGCTTCACCTTAGGGATCACCAATACTCTTTTTCAAAAATAAGGATGGAACTTTGAGGCTGTGTATTGACTTTCAACAAATGAATAAATCCACTGTAAAGAAAAAGCACCCTCTACCCAGAATTGATGACCTCTTTGATCAACTAAGAGGGGAAAATATATTTTCAAATATAGACTTGATATCAGGGTACCATTGGGTAAGAATCAAGGAAAAAGACATCAATAAGACAACCTTTAGAACCAAGTATGGGAATTATGAATTTGTAGTGGTGCCATTTGGATTGTCCAATGAACCAGTTGCCTTTATGTGATTAATGAATGGCATATTCATAAATTATTTGGATAAGTTTGTCATGATATTCCTGGAAGACATACTTAGTCTATTCTAAGTCATAGGAAGAGCATGAACATCACCTAAGATTGGTATTGCAATTGTTGAGGGAACACCTGTTGTAAGCCAAGTTTAGTAAGTGTTATTTTTACCAAGAAAAGATCCATTACTTGGGACACATTATTTCAGAACAAGGTATAGCAGTGGATATAGAGAAGATTGAAGCCATTAGAGGATGGTCAACACCCAAGAATGTTTCAGAAGTCAGATGTTTTATGGGGTTAGTTGGTTACTACAAAATATTTATAGCATGGTTCTCTAAGATTGCTCATCCCATCACTTCTTTGCAAAATAAGGGAATTAAATGTGAATGGACCTCTGAGTGTGAAAAAAAAATTAATTTGTTGAAATAATTACTTACTAGTGCAATTGTTTTAAAGATTGTTGACCCAAATTAAAGTTTTGTGTTATGTATAGATGCATGCAAGGAAGGACTTGGTGGATTCCTCACTCAAAATGGACATGTCATTGGTTATGAGTCTAGAAAGATTAAAGAACATGAGAGGAAATATGAAATAAATGACTTGGAACTTGATGCCATTGCTCACGCTTTGAATATGTGGAGGAATTATCTCATGGGGATGCTATTTGAATTGAGAGCAGACCATAGTGGTCTGAAATATATTTTTGAACAACCAACTTTGAATGCTAGACAAACGAAATAGCTATAATTTTTAAGTGAATAACATTTTGGCATCAATCATATCAAGGGAAAATAAAATAAAGTTGTTGATGCACTTAGTGGAAGAGTACATCTCATGCGTGCTACAACTATTAGTATGCATCAATCAGATTTAAAGAGTAGAATTATAGATGTTGTTGTCATAGATCAACACTACCTACAATTAAAGGAAATATTACAACAAGAAAATGTACAAAAGAAATTTAAAGAATATGAGATGAAGGAAGATGGATTAATTATCCATAAAAATAGTAGTTATGTTCCTATTTTCGAAGAACTCAAGAATTTGGTACTAAAAGAAATGGATAATGTTTTGTATGCTGGACATTTCAGTTACCAAAAAATAATTGCAACAATAAGAAGCCAATTCTTTTGGCCAGGAAAGAAGAAAGATGTTGTTGATTACATTTCCAGATGTATGGAATGTCAAAGAGTGAAGGTTGAGCATAGGATCCCAATAGGTTTGCTACAACCATTACCAATTCCAGAGAAGAAATGGGAACTGGTAACCATTGATTTCATACCTAAATTTCCTAGGAAAATAAGACAACATGATTCAATCATGGTAGTGGTTGATAAATTGACAAAGGTTTCTCATTTTGTTCCTGTAAAAAAGAGTCATACAACAACTAATATTGCAAAATTTTACATGAGGGAGATTTATAGGTTGCATGGGATACCTAAGGAAATTGTCTCAGACAGAGACACAAAGTTTACTTCAAATTTATGGAGGGGATTGTTTAAAGGGTTTGGTACAAATCTAAACTTTAGCACAACATACCATGCATGGTCAGATGGGAAGACAGAGAGAGTCAACCAAGTAATTGAAGACATGTTGAGAATGTATGTGATGGATAATCCCTATAAGTGGGAAGATTTTTTTCACTTGGTTGAGTTTACCTATAATAAAGGGTATCAAGCTTCATTGAAAATGAGCCCATTTGAAGATTTGTATGGTAGGAAATGCAATACTCTAGTGAATTGAGGCAACCCAACAGATAGAGTGGTACTTGGGCCAGAATTGCTCAAGGATATGAAAGACCATATGGTTAGGATTAAGCAGAATTTAAAAGCAGATCAAGATAGAAAAAAAATTTATGTAGATAAAAACAAGAGAACTAGAGAATTTAAAGTGGGGGAGCATGTGATTTTAAAAGTGAAGCTCAAGAATATATCCTTGAAGTTGGGTAGTTGTACAAAAATAACAGGTCGATTATGTGGTCCATTTGAGATATTGGACAAAATATGGCAAGTTGATAACATGCTTGCATTGCCTTCTTTCATGAATGTGCATAACGTATTGCATGTCTCTTTGCTAAAAACATATGTACATAATCCTAACCATGTTATTGATTTGCATCTGATTTAGGTAGAGACAAAGGGATACTTTCAGGTCTAGCCAATGCGAATATTGGACAAAAAAGTCAAAATTCTCCATAATTGAGTTAAAGAGATCGTAAAAGTCCAATTGACCTACTACAGTCCTGGAGATGCTACTTGGGAGCATGATGATGCCATGCGAGAAAATTACCCTTGAATTTTTGAATAAATTTTGAAATTTGGTTTTTTGTTTTGTATATGCACTAACGACAATACCAAAATAAGGGGGAGGGAAATGTAATACCCCACTTTTGAGACTTGTATTAAATAATGTATTTTGTTAATGGAAGGCCATGATCCAAAATGGATCCAGGAAGGCCTAAAAATCAAATTTATTGGTATCGTAAGAAACCAACACCATTGCGTCGGGCTCATTGCATCAATTCCGACCATATATTGTTTTTCAAAAATGAACATTGTATGCGAACATTATCATGTTCTGATCGATTTCCCAAACAGGAAAAAAGGTAAACCAGTCAAAGTCAACAAGACGTATTGCTTACTTCAACAGTATGACAGGTGATTTCAACATGATGTCATGATGATGTCAGTAGGTACACATGATAGCATGAGGAGGTGACACATGTCACTCATTTTTGAATTTTCAGGGGCTTTTGTGGACCAATAAAAAATTGGCATGTGGCATTGTACAGACAGGACACGTGGTTGTACAGAATGCTGACGTGGTCCAATGATAGGCTGACACGTGGAAGTATGGATGAAAGTTGGATGTACAAATACTAATGTGGAAATATTAGGGTATGACACGTGGCTGTATGGAAGTGATGTGGCAGTTGACTGTGTGGTGGCTATACCATATGGGCCAACCATAAGGTGGCACGTGGCCCAATAACAGGGCGCCAGGTGGTACATCAGATTTTTCCAATATTGGCTGGGTCAAAAGATTTGTTCTTCCTCTGAGCGATTGAACCGCTTGACCTCCGGGTGAGGCAACAGACTAACCACCATGCGCTGGCCACATGGGAGAATGTGCTACGTGTTAAACCAAAGGACAATTAATCTAGTTAAGTTGTGATGGTCTGCAATTTTGGGGATAGGCTTGGTCGACGGGGGGCTAGCCCGCGAACAGGGCTAAGGACCAGGGGTCAACACCAAGTTTTGGTCACGTGGAGAGTTTAAGGTGCTTAGCATGTGGACACATGACATCCCCATATGACCAAAGGTTTGGGCTTGATTGGAGGACTAGGGCCAGTGCCTATCCCTCGGCCATATGGAAGTTCCCATATGACTAAGGGCTCAAGAGAAAGGAGCTACGCCCAACATTTGTCAATTTTTGGGTTTTCAAACTATACTGTATGATTGTTTTATGATTTTAATGCTGATTTTAGTGGATTTGGCCCATTTTGGGGGGATCTGGAGCTCGATTTGAGGCCATGTATTAGGAGGAAGTTGGGATAGGATCACCAACTCAAATCCTATATAAATCAGAAGTTTTTGACAGACCAAGAGGTTCATAATTGCAGAATGATGATGAGTTTGTGAAGCTTGAAGCCATTTTTATGTAGGGAATCCATTGAGGAAGCAAACTTTGGAGGCCAATTTATGGAGCTATGCTCAACATTGTTCAGTGCCATCAGTTGTGTTGGATTCTTGAGGTCGAGAAAAACATAGCCAGACCAGTTTGTAATCATTTTGATACATTTCTGATGTAATTTTGAAGAATTCAAGAGAAATAATAAAGCGTCCCCCACTAAGACAAAGGCTCAAAGACATAGGCAATCTTGTCGAACTCTGTTAACAACCTTGTTCTTATGGATTGTTGTTATTTATGCTTATATTCTGATCTACATTTCTTTATGACGACTGAAATAATCTATCATTAATTTCTTCTTCTTTCTTTAATTCCTAAATGGTAATTGAACACATGCTTAAAAGTCAACCAAGTCTTTAAAGATCATTTTCGGATCAAGTGGTATCAGAGCAGGTTGACAGTCAGTTGTTTGAGTTTGCATGATTACCAGGGAAAAGCTAAGTTGTGGTAAAGGCAAGCTTATATAAGGAGATCCAGAGATTGGATCAAGAAAGAGGACTTCTCAAAGTGAGAATATGGCATCGGAATAAGGAATGTCTCAGAAAGAGATAGAGAGTTACAAAAGACTTTATTCACAATGTCTGAGATGGTAAATGTAACATCCCGATCTGGCGCACTCACAAAACTTATTCTTTGAGGACACTTGCTCACAAGTGATCTGGACTTTTCTGATATTAATACATTTATGCTTGATTATGATGCGTTCTGATAGACGACATGATGTTTTACTACTTGATGTAGACAGGTGCTATTGACTCAGTT
>SNQJ01S0028731.1:119960-139688 GCA_010110895.2 Picea sitchensis
GAGGAAGGGGGGAGAGATTGGGAAGGGAGGAAGAAAAAGGTACAAAGAGAAAGGGGGGGAGAATGAGGGAGAGATAGGAAGGGGGATACAAAATGACAGGGAGAGAGAGGTATATTTATGAGAGAATAATATAGGAGAGATAGAGGAGATACATTGGGAGGGAAGGGGAGATAGAGATAAGATATAGTGGGAGGGAGGGGCAGAGAGAGGGAGCAGGGGGGTAGAGAGAAAGAGTGAGACAAAGAATGAGTGTTGGCCCTTGACCAAGTTTTGGGAAATCCTTGGTCAAGTTTGACCTATTTTGGGACTTCGACAGCCCGTCGAAGGGGGAGTGTAAGACAAAGCAGAGATCACAGGATCTCGGCCCATTTTTGGGTCCTTTTTGGTATTTGGGATTATGTAACAGGTATGGGATGTCATCTCATGGGTTTACCCATGTTTAGGCCTATTTTGTAAAGTATAAATAGATGCTAAGGCAATATAGTGAGCATAGATATAGAGAGGTCATAAGGAATAGCTAAGTGCTAGAATTGGATCTGTGTGATCAAGATTGTAAAGTGCTCTGTGCATATTGTGTGAGATTTGCAGAGCTAAGTGCAAGTCATTGTAAGAGGCCATGGAAGTTTGTGTGCTTAGATCTACTTGGGGAAGGAGGATATAACAAGTTTCCCAGATCTCCTATCCTATGCGGAGTAGGGTTTTGAGGCTCTGTGCATGTAACCTATTGAAGAAGATAATAAAGAAGAAGAGTTACTGGACGTAGCCCCAGGGTGGGTGTGAACAGTGTATATGTTGTGTTGCTCTACTTTGTGCAATGTGTTGATGTGTTTATGTCTTTACTTGCTAAGTTCTTTGATATATATAAATAGATCTGTTTATGATTTGTGGTAATGATGTATATGGATGTTAGATCTGACCTATGTGAATGAGCTTAGTGCTTGAATCTACTAGATCTAATATACCTCTCTATGATAAGTGATCAGATACACCAGATATGAATGAATGATGTGATGCTATGTTTTATTTGCAGAGTAGATAGTGGTTAAATATTGATGAAATGTCGATGCTAATTGCTTTGTTAAGTATTACAATCATAGAACTATGTCCTAGCTAAGGTTCCAGACACCTGAGTCCTGCAACAACCCCTGCCTCTACCTCAGGTGAGACTTCATATGCTTTGTAGGTGTTGCTGAAAGGGCTAGTTGTTAGGGTTTTATTCGTGCATTGTTGTAGCATTGAACCCTGGGTTTGCCCCTTGTGCCAACAAATGGTTCCATTGTCGGGACCTGAAACTGTGATTTCTGGGAATTGAGAAAGAAGAAGCTTTTTGCAAAGATCCAACCTGAAACTCTAATTGATGGGAACTGGGGTAGAAGAAGATTTATGCAAAGATCCATCCTAAAACTATGAAAGCTATGTACTTATATATGTTTCCCTAGTGCACAACATTCTACTTTACATGTGAAGCTCTTTGCCAAGAAAAGAGGTTAGATCTAAAGAAAAGAGGTAAGATTTGGAAGCTTTGTGCTATGAGAAAGGTAAAAGTAAGAATTTTTTATTAAAAAATGTAAGATATGCAAGCTTTGTTCTCTGATAAAGGTAAGAATAGTGAAAAGTTATAGATCTGAAATCTTTGTGCTCTGTAGAAGTAAGATAAGTGGAAATTGTTGTTTCTCAAGTATGGATCTAGGTATGTTTGATAGATTATGTCCTAGATTGAAAACTAGGGCACTAATAGATGAAAGAAGGTTTGATATGTATAGATATGATAATAATAGTGAAAGATGTGTTATACCTATGCATAGAAAAAATGTTTGGACTAACAACTAGTGGATGTAGGATCCTTGAAAGAAATGTTTGCAGGTTAGCTACTATGACCCTGGCATGCAGGTTAGCTATCAAAGAAAAATAATACCTTGAAGCAAGAATAGGAGACTTTGACATTGACTGTGTTCTAGATGAGGAAACAGAGGTGAATATCATGACATAAAGAACTTGGGAACTTTTAGGGAAGCATGCTATGACTCCTTCATTCGGAGGAATAGGTCTATTTAGAGGAAAGTTGATAAACCTATGTGGAAAGATTACCCAAATATCTATGAATGCCAATGGAACTTTGACAGAGGAAGATTTTGAGATTGTTAAATTTATTGAGAACAATGCCCCATTTACCATGTTACTAGGAAAACCTTGGATTGAAAGAGATTAGGCCAGAAGGAAAGAAGAAGAAGAAGTTTTAGCGTAGAAGAAGAAAGAGTTAAAAGATTTCATGACTAGAAGGATCACACACTTGATTGAAGAACATAAGAACATATCAAAGTTATGTAACTCTAGAGACCCAAATGCCAATGTTGTAAGAACACTAGAAGACCCACAAAAAATTGAAGTACCTGTTCCACATAAAGAAGAAGTATCACCCTCGACTCTTAGGAAAGAATATGAACAGCTCGAAGTAACTATGCCAAAAGAAGATAAGAATCAAAATGGAAAAAAGCATACCGAGATGAAGCTCACTAGAAAGAAAGCTAGAAAACTATGTAATAAGAGAGCTAAGATCGACAAGTTACAGAAGGTTCTAGAGGGAACTTTGCAGAAGGAAAATTTGCAAAATTGGAGCTTCATCGGGATAACAGAAAAATGTCACATGGCACTTCACCACAAAGAAGAAATATAGCCGTTGGGACCAATATAACCATTCAGCCAACCCCCCCGAACGGGTAGAAAGGAATTTATGGTTTGCCACCAAATTGTTGGATCACGCCATAACAGACAGAACAGAGTTAATGAAGGCTTCTCGACTGTTGCAAGAAATCTATTGCCAAGTTATCTATTTATCTCATCTCACCATGCAATGAGAACACTTTTTCTAACCATGAATTTGAGCCCACAGACTTGTTGATTTTACACAGTGATCATTACGCTATTGCCTTCTCTCCTATTGCATTTTCTAAGTTACTCCTCGAACCTAGAGATTTCCAACCTCGAGCATGTATGTCGAACAAGTTCAACATTGTAGAGAGAGTTTTCGAAGAAGTTCTGATCGACCTCATGACTGAATGAGTCATGTCAATGTCTACAGGTGTACAAGCATAATCGACAAGAGGACTGCAAGCCTCTCTATCAACTGCTCATAGATCAAGGCCATCCCAACCATCAGTAGAGAAGAGAACCAAGCATAAAGACAACCTAGAAAACACGAAGTTGATTCCATCCATATTGCTTGATTACATCCCACCTCTGCCCCCCTAATTTTGATGAGTTAACAAGGATTCTTTGTCAAGAGGAAGAAAGGATGAAGAATTATGATTTGGAATCAAGCAACTCAGATTTGTATTTGTTCGCAAAATGTAAACGACCATATACAGGTTAACCTTGGGATAAAAACATAGGCAAGTTTCAAGCAAGGAAGAAAGGTATGGCACATCCTGATTCTTATGTTAAGCGAAATATTGAATGTAAATATTGTGGTAAACCTCGGCATTTGGATAAATACTATTATAGAATAAAGTATCACGAATCCAATCAAATATATAAAAGGAATAATGGAAATTTTGTGCATAAAGATACTCAAATAAATGATGGTTTTAAAAATATTAAGTTGTTTATTTCTGAAGTTGCGTTGTCTGCTGAAATTGATGATGAAAATGCATGGTTCATAGATTCTGGTGCATCATCTCATATGTCTTGTAATAGAGATTTGTATGATGAATATTATGAGAACATTGATGGCACACATATCTAATTAGGAGATAACAAATTGCATAAAGTTCAGGGCTATGGAGTAAGAAGTGTGAACTTACCTAATGGACAATTGAGAAAAATTGATGATGTGATGTATGTTCCTGGAATAAAAAAGAATTTAATATATGTTTCAAGTATCACTGATAATAATTTAAAAGTGGAATTTGGTAAGTTAAGGTATGTTGTAAAAGATGTCTAGGATCATTACAAGATTGTTTCCATAGGTACCAGAGTAGGTGGATTGTATAAGTTGGATGTGACTATGAACAATATTGTTGAATTGAGATCCACAACAATGTCAATAGAAGAGTTATGGAATCACACATATGGGCACCTCAATGTTAATGATTTGATGTTATTGCAAATAAAAAAAATGGTATAAGGTCTTATTGTTATGAGGAATGATCACCTCAAATGTGAAGCATGTGCACTTGGTAAGCAACATAGAGAGGAGTTCCCCATACATACAAAGAAAAGAAAAATTGAAATACTTGAATTAATTCGTACTGATGCATGTGGACCTATGCAAACTAAATCACATGGTGGTGCATCACACTTTCTTATTTTTGTTGATCATAGTTATAGATATACTTTGGTCTATTTCATAAGGAGAAAAAGTGATGTATTTGAGTATTTTAAAGAATTCATAATTGTGGTTGAAAAATAGACAAGAAAGTGTATTAAAATTCTCAGATCTGACCAGGGTGGTGAATATACTTCTTGAGCGTTTAAATATTATTGTAAAAAATATGGGATCCATTAGCGATTTATAGTGTCACATACACCTCAAAAAAAGGGTATTCTTGAGTAGAGGAGCATAACTCTTGTGGAGTGTGCTCATAGTATGCTGGAAGGTAAAAAAAATTCTAATGTTTTTGGGCATAAGCCATCAACGCTGTTGTTTATTTAAAGAATCAAATTCCAACTAAGAAATTAGATTTTCAAACTCCTTTTGAAGTTTTTTTTGGTTACAAACCTGATGTCAATCACTTAAGAGTGTTTGGATCCACTTCCTTTTCATATATTCCTAAGGACGAGAGAAGAAAATTGATGTAAAATCAATCAAGTGTGTTTTTATTGGGTATTGTACTGATAAAAAAACATACAAATTGTTTGATCCTAGTTCACATAAACTTCTTGCAAGTAGAGATGTGGTGTTTCATGAGAATGAATATAAAGGTGATACAATGAATGAAGGTGTATGGAATATTTCTAATGAAAATGATGATCATGTCAAAATATATACTATGGTGAAACATGATCATGAACAGGAACATGTACAGGTTCAAGAACAAATTGAAAGCAACATGGAGACTCCAAGAATTCATGACTCACCAAGAGGTGGTGAAGAAGCACCACAGATCAGGAGAACAGATGAAAGAAGTGCAGGACCACTGAGGTCATCTCGACAAAATAAGGCACCTTTAAAGTTTAAATATTATGCATTGATGTCCCAAGTAATGAATGTTGTCGAACCTATAAACTATGAACAAGATAAAGGACATGAAGAGTGGATAAATGATATGAATAAAGAATATGATTCTATTATGAAAAATCAAACATGGGAATTAGTTGAACTTACAGAAAACAAAGTTCCTATTGGAAGAAAACGGTTGTAAAAATCTAAATTTAAAGTAGATGGTAGCATTGATAAATATAAGGCTACGCTAGTTGCAAAAGGATATTCACAAAAGGAAGGAATAGATTATTATGATACTTTTGCACTAGTTTCTAAATTAAATAGAATTAGAATACTGATTTCCTTAGCCACAAAATATAATTGGAAAATACATTAGTTAGATGTCAAATATTCTTTTCTAAATGGATATTTAAAGAAAGAGGTTTATTTGTTTCATCCTGAAGGGTTTGTCAAGCAGGGACAGGAACATCTAGTCTGCAGGTTAAGGAAATCCTTATATGGTTTGAAATAGACACCAAGATCATGGTATGTAAAGATTGATTCATTATTTTATCAGAAAGGCTTTGTGAAAAACAAGAGTGATCCAGACCTATATATTAAGAAAGATGAAGATGGAAATGGTTTTTTGATATCTTTATATGTGGACGATCTCATTATTACAGGAAGTGCACACAAGTTAATTGAAAAAATCAAATGTCAATTGTCTCAAGAATATGATATGAAATACCTCGGTGAATTGGATTACTATTTAGGACTTGAAGTATGGAGGGATCCTGGTAAGCCACTGATCATTCAAAGTAAATACACAAAAGAAGTTCTTAAAAAAATCCATATGAGTGAATGTAAAGCAATGTCAACTCCTTTAGAATAGAATAAGAAGATATACAATGATGTTGGAACTAAAGAGGAAGATGGTACATTATATTGTTAGTTGGTGGGAAGTTTGAACTACCTCACCACTACTAGACCAGACATAGCATACTCAATCAACATTATTAGTCAGTTCATGGCTAAGCTTCTGAAAGCCACTGGAAAGATGCAAAAAAAATCATTTGATACTTGAAAGGAACAATAAATTTTGGTATTATGTATATTGATGATTCTGACGTTGAATTCACAGGTTTTTCTAATTTAGATTGGGTAGGAAATCCTGATGACATGAGATCTACCTCAGGTTATGCATTCCATATAGGATTGGGGGTTGTGTCATGGGGTAGCAAGAAAAAACCAACTGTTTCTTTGTCATGAACATAATCTAAGTATAAATCCTTGACCAATGCTACATGTGAAGTTGTTTAGTTGCGAAGAATTCTTGCATATGTTGAAGCGGAGAAAAATGGATGAACAAGCATCCATTCTGATAATAAAAGTGCTATCAAATTGGCACATAATCCAGTATGTCATGCAAGATCAAAGAACATAGAGCTACAACACCACTTTGTGAGAGAGAAGATTGAATAAAAGGAAATTGATTTGATTTTTTGTAATATTGTTATCATGCAAACTTGTCAGAGTCCTCTCGGTTCATGGTTTCTACCTAAGTCTGTGTTTTTCCTTGTCTCTCTCCTTCCACGGACCAATTCTTAATTTTTTTCCCCTTCGGCTTGTAAAATCATTTTCGTTTTCCCCCCTCTATGTTTAAAGTTCCCTAATATCCCTGTTTTCCCAACCCATATCCCATCGTCCAGGTCTTTGTTTACACAGGTTGGTCCGTTATGGAATCGAATCAAGCAAAAAGGAAGGTTCATATTTCAATGACGGGAATTCCATGTGGATTTCATATTAGTAGTTTGCATCTATTAAAAAACTTAAAATTTGCGTGAAGTATAGTTCCAAAGAAAAAGGCCCGAAGAGAGGATGAGTCATTGATTTTTAAAGGTACAGGTGGCAGTGGATTCAAGTGTTTGAGGAAATAATCTTCAGGACTTTTTAAGTGAGAAGTGTGTGGAATTTCCCAGGCATCGAAGTCTCTAAGTCCCGAAGTGTCGAAGTCCCCGAAGTTTCGAATCATCGAAGCCCCGAAGTGTTGAAGTGTCAAAGCGCCAAAGTGTCGAAGTCACCGAAATGCCAAAGTCCCGAAGTGCAGAAGTGTCGAAGTGTCGAAGTCTCTGAAGTGCAGAAGTGTCGAAGTGCTGAAGTCTCTGAAGTGCCGAAGTCTCGAAGTGCTGAAGTGTTTCTTAGTCGTCCGATCCAAAAGGACACACGTCAATTTCTCGCCGGCTCCGTGTGAAAAGCAGTTGAAAGAAGAATTTTGAGTTTTGATTTTCCCAGAGTCTGGAGGTCGGAAGTAATTCTTAGTAGTTCGATTCAAGATCATGCATCGTCAGATCCATATCTCTGGCTAAAATCAGCTGAAGTCAAAGGTTTGAGTTTTGATTTCCTGATGTTTGAAGCCCGAATCGCGAAGCAGATCTCAGTTGCTGATTTGAAAAGATAAAATCCGATCCATCAATATAAAAGGCGCTAGAGTTGGGTCGTTGATCATAAATCCTAATCTCAGATCACAAGATCAATGGTCACACTCCATTGCGTGGTCAAAAAGTGCTCACATTTTTAAATTTTCAAGGGCGACCCACAATCAGAACCATGGTGTTTAGAAAGGGATGTGTGGTGGTTCATGGTGAATTGTGAGGACAAAATCGGTTTGCTTTAAAACCACCCTTGTTCATGCCCGCAATCACACAATTGTGGAGGGTCATGGCCCTAGGTCACATTGAAGAAGGAGTGATGGAGAGGAGCTGCACCAAAGGCCAAAAGCACCCATATTGGTCACAAAAGAAGATCTGCATGGCCTCAAGGCGTCGAGATTGACTCGAAAAAGTTGTGGGCACTACCTGGAACATTCATGGATGTCAAGCCTTGTCCTGATCCTGATGAAGGTAGTTAATGGAAATGGGGGTGGCAGTTGAGACCTCGTCCCACCCCATTAATGGAAAGTATACTCAAAGTTTTCATGGGGGGAGATTGTCAATCCGAAGTTTCCCAAGGGATGGATTTTCTTGCAAAGAACATAACTAAGTCGGGCTCACGTATGGAATAAGAAGGCTTGCACAGGCTGACAAAGTAGGTGTCAAATGGAAAATTTGAATGCAGGGGTCCGATCGCATTCCTGGTAGTTGCAATATTTCTACTATATATAGGCATTTTTGATATTTTGTTATGGTCGAATGGTTGAGCTAGGCTCCCTGCTATTGTAATATTTTGATGAAGAACATTGGTTCTTTGCTTATGTCTTGATTTGAGACTTCTTTATTAATATAAGTCATCTTTCTTACTCCATCTTATTTGCCTCTGATACTTAGAGAGTTCATGATTGATTGATTCACATGGATTTTTGAGACTATATTATGATGAATGTTTGATTATAATGTTGTTATGATTTCTTTCAGTTTCCTTGAAATTTGTGTCCAAGAGGATCTTGTGTTTAAGTTTTTATTCCTTAGGCTGTTGGAAGGCCTGATGTTCATAACATACCTCTACACGTTTCTCACCAAAGTCTTCCTCCTACTCACCTTTACTCCAACTTACTGACTAAAGTTGATCCAAGACCTCAATTGCTTCCGCATACCAATGTATATTTCTGAGTTAGAACGTTATTTTCATTGTGTCTTCTCTATTTGGCCTCTTAAAACTCATTTACATTTACTGTATAAACTGATGGATACTGGAATTTCCTTCTATGCAATATGAGGGTGACTTCTAGTGCTAACATTTCTGGAATCATTTTCGGGGAACAAATTAAATACTTTTCCCTGGGATAGAACAAAAAAGAAGCTTTGATTCTGAAGGTGCATAAGATATTAGTACCATTGAAGATTGCAACTTTCACCTGGAAACTCCATTGTTTCAATTTTGGATCCGAAAGGAAGACACACGAGGTCTACTCCTCAGCTGCCTCTAGCCACACTTGAAGCTGACCCAAAGAAAATTATCAGAAAAGGAAAAACCACTCAGGAATGTACTCAACTATTGTACTAGGTGATCTCGGTAATATTCTTAATCCCTCTTTACAAATTTCAGTAACTACTTCTTATTCTCCTATTATACCATTTGCTGGAGTTTCAATGAATTTGAATTTTGGGAGTTTTCCTGTGTATTTCTCCCCTCCTATTCTTGGTTTGGAAGGAGAGAGTTTTGACACCCATATCTCCCATGAATTTGTGAAGTGGTTCAGACCCAAGACCTTAGAAGGATTTCCCACTCTAGGATTTACCACTCCTCCCCCTATTAGAGTTGTCGTAGTTATAGAAGGGGAAACCTATGTTCCATCTATCCCCTCATATTTATCTCCTAACGCTCAACCTTTTCCTTTTTCTCCCATAAGAACAACCCTAGTCTCACCTGTCCAAACTCCATCTCCTCCTGGTTGTCTTGCAGTTCACGTCTAAATGGAAAGTGATAATCCTCCTAGGAATAGGATGGTTGAGATATTGGTTGCTATATATGCCCCTCTAGTTTTACCTCAGCCTATGAATGTTATCCTAGCCATGGAATACCTTAAGTACATGCTCGAGTTCACAGGGGACATGACTATAGAAGACCACCTTGTATCCTTTTATAGATTTACAAAGATTCAGGTCATCAAAAATGAAGATGTGTGGATGAGAGGTTTTGTACAGATTCTTGATGGTGATGCCAGGAATTGGTTTAAGGACTTGCCTCCTAGATCTATTGACAGGATTGTTTCTCTGGATGATTCATTCTTAATACATTGGGGGAATAAAAATATCTCCTTTATTATATTATAGAATTTGGGACACTTAAGAGAGAAGAAGGGGAATATGTTTCAGACTTCTCTAAAAGATTTAATAAGATGTATAAAAAGATTCCCACTGAAATTAAACCTACAAAAACATCCACCAAGATGACTTATGCTAGTTCTTTTGACCCTGATTTTTGCCTCATGTTGATATAAAGAAGAGCTACCTCATTGAATCATATGCAAGATGCAACCCTTGAAGTAGAATCCAATATATTTGCATTTGACAAGATTAGGAGTATGGTTGTTAGAGACAAAAGAAAAGGTGGGTCTGAAACTTTGACTTCTAGTTCCTCTACTACCCCCCCTCAAACAGATGAAGTGACCAAGCTACTAAAATCACTTTCTGCTAAAGTGGAAATGTTGGAATTGGAAGGACAGACTATAGGAATCCCCCAAATGATGATAATGTGGGTAGTTTCAAAAGAAAAACTAACTCCCCTCACACCATCCAAAGAGATCAGAGAAATAGTGACAAAGATGATCATAAAATCCAAAATCCTCTAAAAAATAACCTGGTTAGTGATGAAGATGAAGAGTAAGAAGATATTGATCCTAAGATCCATTTCTTTGGAGATACCTCTTTGTCCCCTCATTTAACTCAGTCTGCATATGAAGAGGCCCGCATGAGTAATCAACTAAAGGAGCTTAGTAAAGGAGAAAATACCAGCAATGATCCGAATAGATATGACCTTAGATCATAGAAGAGAGAAGGAAACCTGACATTCCCGAGTGGCCTGCTAGAGCTGAGAAACCTGCTAAAGATATAGAAGACAACAACAAATAAAGAAAGGCACAAAGCCCCCCACCAGTGGTCAAAAGTCATATCCTAGAGATGAAGGATATTATGAAGCCTCCCTCCCCTGATAAATTTGAGCATGATATTCAAAATATTAGAATCCGTGTACCTCTCTCAGAGTTAGTCAAGCATGAGGATTTCAAAATGTGCCTATCAAAAAAAATTCAGCCCGGACCTGCGTTTCACTCCACAGACTCAGTTAACCTCCAAGATGAAAGGTCATTTGTCATATTAAGGTCTTTGGTAGAGGATAAAGACGACTCCTCCTCTCCCTTCTACACTTCATTGAACATCCATGATAAGGTGTTCCATAACTTTTTGATGGATTCAGGGGCATCTCACAATCATATGCCTAAGATTGTCATGGAAGATTTCGGGTTGGAGGTTACAAAAGCATACCATGACCTGTATTCTTTCAACTATAGGAAGGTGAAGTGACTTGGAGTTATCAAATACCTAGCCATTTCTCTGTTCCAGGTACCAATGAAGAGCATGGTCATGGATATCATAGTTTTTGATGTTCCCCCTAAGTTCGGGATGCTCCTGTCTAGATCTTGGATAAAGAGAGTGGGGGGAACCTTGTAGATGGACCTTTCATATGCCACCATTCCTTTGTTCGGGGGTGAACAAAGGAGATTTTAAGGTGAAGCAAAACTTGTGTACATCATCAGTGATGAAGCAAACCCCACCAACCATCCTATTTTTTCTTTTGATACTAATTTGGGATCCAACATATTGCAGCTCACTGATGCTCCTGAAACTCCTCTTGAAATCAGAAAGCAACCCATTACTTTTTGTGAAATCCCTCCTCCAAATACCTCTATTTGGAATATGTTCTTTGATAAAGCCTCTTCTAAAGAAGGTGTTTTTGTTGTAGTGGTCTTTGTTTCACCTTGTCAAGAAACTATATCTTTGTCCTACAAACTAGAATTTGAAACTACTAACAATGTGGCAGAGTATGAAGATCTTGTTTTGGGTTTAAGGGATGCAAGAGACATGGGGATTGAAGAGTTATCGTTATTTGGAGATGTAGAACTAATTTTTCATCGGATCAAAAATATTTATCAAGCCAAGCACCCTAGGCTTAAGACTTACAGAAATGATGGGACCTAGTTGAAAGTTTCTTCCTAGTTTTCAACATTTCATTTATTCCAAGAAAGGAGAATACTATGGTTGATTCTTTGTCTGTCTCAGCAAACCATTTCAGATTCTCATTGCCACCCAAACTAAAATATGATGTAGAGGTGAAATATAGACCCTCTATACCTGACAATGTCCAACATTGGAAGGTGTTTGAGGATGATAATGAGATCAAAAAGTTTCTTGAGTCTGTTGATGAGTTCTCTGCTTTACATATTGATTAGGATTATGATTATGAAAGTAACCCTCATGCAGATGTATTTTTAAATAAAATTTCCAATCACCATATTGTTCAGCTACCTAGCAACCATATTCCAAAGGGACTAGTTCCTCTAGAAATGTTGTTTTATGGGATTGATGTGGCAGTAAAGTTTAAAGTTTCAACAGAAGAGGATCCCAATTTTGTCAAGTTTTCAAGCAGCTTGTCAAGAGAGAAAAGGGCTGAATATGTTGAATTGTTAAAAGAGTTTTCTGATGTGTTTTCCTGGACATATGAAGATCTCAGAACATACTACACAAGTATCATTGAGCACAAAATCCCATTGAAGGAAGAGTCCAATCCATTTAGGCAGAATTTGAGACAAATAAATCATATGCTACTGCCCATTATGGAGAAAGAGGTAAAAAATATTTTGGATGCCCAGATTATCATTCCTTTGAGGTATTCTGAATGGGTGGTCAACTTGGTCCCAGTGAAAAAGAAGAATGGAGAAATCAGACAATGTGTCGATTTCTGAAATTTGAACAAAAGTTCTAAAAAGGACAACTACCCCTTACCAAAGATGGAACAATATTACAGAGGATGATAGGTGCATCTAGGATGTCCATGATTGAAGGTTTTTATTGCTACAATCAGGTCTCTGTCTTTCTTGAATATAGAGAGAAGACAACCTTCACCACTCCTTGAGGTACATTCATGTATGCTAAGATGCCCTTTGGGTTGATGAATGCAGGAGAGACCTTTTAGTGAGCCATGGACATAGCCTTTATTGGAGAGAAGGACAAGTTTGTGGTCATTTAATTAGATGACATAACAATGTTCTCACAATATGATAAAGAACATTATGGTCATTTAAGAAGGGTATTCTTGAAATGAAGAAAAATGGTCTCTCTTTAAATCCCCAAAAGTTGTTATTTGCTATGAAAGAGGGGACATTTTTAGGACACATTGTGTTAGCTGAGGGAGTAAATATTGATCCAATAAGGGTAGAATCTATCCAAACTTTGTCATTCCCTAGATCCAAGAAATAAGTCCAGTCTTTCTTGGGAAAAAATAATTTTTTGAGAAGGTTTGTTTCAAATTTTGTTGAGTTGGTAAAGTTTATCACAACCATGTTGAGGAAAGGGAATGAGATCAAAAGGACCGCTGAATCTTACAACTCTTTTGAGCAAATAAATAAGGCCTTGACTGAAGCACCTATTCTCATCAGTCCTGATTACTCTAAATATTTTTTGGTTTTCTCCTTTGCTTCATTTGACACAGTAGCAACGGTTTTGTTACAGAAGAATGCTGAAGGGTTAGGGAAACCCATTTCATTTTTTAGTAGGGAAGTGAGAGACGCTCAAGTAAAGTATGACATCATGGAAAAGAAAGCCTATGCTTTGTTCAAAGCTCTCAAATCTTTCATATTTTATGTGCTGCATTCAAAAGTCATTACATATGTCCCTCCACTTTCTGTGAAGGAGATCCTCATTTAGCCTGACATAGATAGAATAAGGAACAAGTGGATTGCCAATATCCTTGAATTTGATCTTGATATAAATCCCACCAAATTGGTTAAAGGACAAGGTTTAGCTAGGTTGCTGGCTGAATCTAATTGCAAAGATTTGGGGGTCCATTTCATCAATAGTTGTTCAGAAAATCAGCAAGCTGAGTTGTCTGATGAAGGTTCTCAAATCAACCCTCCATTGGCAGGATGCACTTGGTACAAGGACATTATATTTTTCCTACAGAAGTTGTAGCCTCTTGATGGTATGGAAAAGAACAAGGTGAGAGCTTTGAAGCTCAAATAAATTAAATATTGTCTTATTGATCATGTTTTATATTGGAAACACCCATTAGGAGTGATTTTTAGATGTCTAGACCCATAGGAAGCCCAAAGGATTATGTATGATTTTCATGACAGTTTATGTGGGGGGCATCACTTCTGGAGAACCACAGCCTACAAGATTCTCAGGGATGGGTATTTTTGGCCTAGTCTCTTCACTGATGTCTATGAAAAAATCAGGTCTTATGTCAAGTGTCAGAAATTCTCTGGAAAGTAGCAACTCAAGTCTTTTCCATTGAAACATGTGGTAACTTCAGGTCCCTTTCAATAGTGGGGCCTATATTTTGTTGGGGAAATTCATCCTTCTTCAAGTGGTCAGCATAGATGGATCTTGATTTCCACATACTACTTTACTAAATGGATAGAAGCCATCCCCACAAGAAATGCTTCCCACAGGGTAATCATTGGTTTTCTTGAGGATATTATAGCAATATTTGGTTGTCCAAACAAAATTGTCACTAAGAATGCTACATCTTTCAAGGATGAACCATTGATTAAGTTTTGTGAACAGTTCGAAATCACATTGATTCACTCTACTCCTTACTACCCCCAAGGGAATGGACTGGCAGAATCCTCTAACAAGATCCTTATTAAGATCATCAAAAGACTGTTGGAGGACAACAAAAAGGCATGGGATACAAAGCTTAAATTTTCTTTATGGGCTGACAGAGTGACAAGAAAAAGATCTCTTGGCATCTCTCCTTTCCAGCTGGTGTATGGAGTTGAGGCCATCTTTCCCTCTCCACTCGCCTTACTTGTGGAAAAATTCTTCCAAGACTATCAAGGAGAACCATATAATATGATCAAAAGAATACAACAACTGGTAGAAGCGCAACAGACAAGGGAGAAACTACTAGACAAAGCCCATGACCATCAACAAGACATCAAGTAGGCTTTCGACATAAGACTAAGGAAAGAGGATTTCCAACGAGGATATCTAATACTCAAGTTGGATGTACCTAAATAAGATAAAGGAAAACATGGTAAATTTGAGGCCTTATGGATTGGCCCCTTCAAAGTTTCTGAGGTTTTTTCAAATAATACTTACAAGTTGTAGGATTTCAAGGATGCTGAATTTTTTGGTAGCCCTATAAATGGGCATTTTCTGAAGAATTTTTTTACTTAAGCCATGAGTGGTTCCCATGTCATTGTAAATATAATTTTTATTTTGTTTCTAATTTTTATAAGTCACTCCATAACCCAATATCTAAGGCGATGGAACTACTTGTTCTTGGTAGATCGCAGGGAGCATGCCATCCCCTGTGGAGCCAAATGTTATCATGAAAATTTGTCAGAGTCCTGTGGGCTTGTGGTTTCTACCTAAGTCTGTGTTTTTACCTGTCTCTCTCCTTTCTTATCCCAATTCTTAAGTTTTTTCCCCTTCTTCTTGTAAAGTCATTTTTGCTTACCCCGCTTTGTGTTTAAAGGACCCCAATATCCTTATTTTCCCAGCCCCTATCCAGTCGTCCAAGTATTTGTTTACACGGGCAAAAGCCACGGGCTCAAAAGGCGACACTCAAAGCGGTCCATTCTGGACTCAAATCAAGAAAAATGACAGGTTCATCTTTCAACGACGGGAATTCCATGCGGAGTTCAGATTAGTAGCTTGTGGGTGTTCAAAATCTTAAAAGTTGCACGAAGTATAACGTCGGAGAAAAAATCCCAAAGAGAGCATAAGTCGTTGATCTTTAAAGGGACAAGTGCAATTGATCCAAGTGTTTGGGGAAATAAGCTTTGGGAGTTTCAAAGTGAGAAGTGTGTGGAATTGCTGAAGTGTCGAAGTCCCGAAGTCCCAAAGTGTCGAAGTGTTGAAGCACCGAAGTGTCGAATTCGCTAAAGTGTCGAATCGTCGAAGTCCCGAAGTGTCGAAGTTATGAAGCACCGAAGTGTCGAACTCACCAAAGTGTCGAAGTCCCAAAGTGAAAAAGTGTCAAAGTGTCGAAGTCTGGAAGTGTCGAGGTGTTTCTCAGTCGTCCGATCGAGGAGGACACGCATCAATTTATCGCCATATCCAGGTGAAAAGTAGTTGAAATAAGAAGTTTGAGTTTTGAATTTCCCAGAGTCTAGAGGTCCAAAGTAATTCTTGGTTGTTCGATTCAAGAGAACGTGTCTTCATATCTATAGCCCCAGTTAAAAGAAGTTGAAGACAAAGGTTTGAGTTTTGATTTTTCGAAATTTCGAAGCCTGAATAACGAAGTAGATCTCGGTCATCGATTTGAAAAGAGAAAATCCGATCCATCAATCTAAAAGGCGCCATTGTTGGTTTTTTGATCAGAAAGCCTCATCTTAGATCACAAGATCAATGGTTGCGCTCCATCGCAAGGTTATAAGGTGCGCATGTCTTTAAATTTTCAAGGGAGGGTCACAATCAGAACTGTGGTTTTTACAAACGGACGCCTGGTGGTTCACGATGAATTGCGGGGACAAAAGCGGTTTTCTTTCAAACAACCCTTGGTCATGGCCAAAATTTCACAATTGCATAGGGTAATGGCCCTAGGTCGCATTGAATAAGGAGCGATGGAGAGGAGCTATGCCAAAGCCCAAAAGTGCCCGTATTGGTCACATAAGAAGATCTGCATGGCCTCGAGGCACCGAGATTGACTTGAAAAAGTCGTGGGAACTACCTGGAACATTCATGGATGTCAGGCGTTATCCCAATCCCTATGGAGGTAGTTAATGGAAATGGGGGAATAATTTGAGACCTCATCTCACCCCAAAAATGGAATGAGTACTTAGAGTTTCCCTGTGGGGAGATTGTCAATCCGAAGTTTCTCGAGGGATGAATTTTCCTGTAAAGAACATAACTAAGTCGGGCTCGCGTCTGACATAACAAGGCCTGCACAGGTTGAAAGAGTAGGTGGTGACTGGAAACTTTGAATGTGGGGGTCTGATCGCATTCCCGATGGTTGCAACATTTCTAGTATATATAGATAGTTTTGATATTTTGTTATGGTCGAATGGTTGATCTAGGCTCCCTGCTATTGTAATATTTTGATGAAGAACATTGGTTGTTTGGTTATGTCTTGATTTGAGACTTCTTGATTAATTTAAGTCATCTTTCTTACTGCATCTTATTTGCCTATGATACTGAGAGAGTTCATGATTGACTAATTCACATGGATTGTTGTGACTATATTATGATGAATGTTTGATTATAATGCTATTATGACTTCTTTCAGTTTCCTTGAAATTTGAATCCAAGAGGATCTTGTGTTTAAGTTTTTCTTCTTTAGGCTGCTGGAAGGCCTGATGTTCACAATGGACCTCTACACTTTTCTCACCAAAGTCTACCTCCTACTCACCTTTACTCCAACTCACTAACTGAAGTTGATCCAAGACCTCAATTGCTTGCGCATACCACTCTAGATTTCTGAGTTAGAACGTTATTTTCACCGAGTCTTCTCCATTTGGCCTCTTAAAAATCATTTACATTTACTGTATAAACTGATGGGTACTGGGCTTACCTTCTGTGCAATCTAAGGGTGACTTCTAGTGCTAACAAATACAAGTGATAATGTAGCTGGCATGTTTACCAATCCTATTGGAAAACTCAAATTTGAAGATTTTAGAAACAAGTTAGGTGTTGTAGAAAATTCATTTCTCCATTAAGGGGGAGTGTTAGAATAATATCTAGAATAATGTAGAAATGGAGAGATCTAGATTGTTGATAAATTAGGAAGTTGTTATAGCATTGTTTCTCATTTTTTGTATGAGAGTTTAATTTCTAGGTTTGAGATCCAAAATCTTAGGAGTGTGTTCTAATCTTATTGTTGAGCATTCAAGCTATATATGTACTGGAGTTTTTCCTATGTAAATCTAAGTTTTTTGTGAGCTTTGTCTCACTTGAGTTGTGTGAATATTTTGTTGTGTTATTTCTCTAAATTTATTTATTTCTTCTTTTATCCACACAAATCATAAATCATATATGTGAAATGAAAAGTCCAATCCTCTTATATATTTGGACTTAAATTGTTTATTATGATCTTGTTCACTAATTTAAGATTCAATAAAAAAAACTAGAATATTTCTCTTTTATTGTCTTATTTTATATATATCATAACTTAAAAAATATAGATTATATTTTAAAAATTTATGAGTAATTTTATTTAAGAAATAAAATGGTTATCATCTTTATTATACAAAATTAGATATATAAAAAAATACATATATATTATAATTGGATTAGTTTAATTAATGTAAATTGATCATTTTCAAAACAAAAATCAATGAAAAATAATGAGTTAAAGTATTGTAGAGTTCCAACCAATCTTACATTTATCTTGAACACTATCTATGGTGAGGAAGTGCCTTGAGGGTATTGATCAAGGACAATATTCATGAAAGTGAATTTTTCTTTTTCTTTCGTAATGTGTCTAATACCAACTTTCGTTTAAATGTTAACTTTGTTTGTGCCATCGAAGATTTTTTTAGATTTCATACCTATATCCAACCTTTCATACCACTTCTCCTTGAAAGAATTCTCTACACAACCTATCCTTTTTCATACTCATCACATGAATCTAATTCATAAACTTCATCCTTTAATTCAAATTATTCTACATCAGTTGGAATGTAATTTCAACTCTCTCAAAATTCTTTATCAACATACATGGATCTCACTAACTCCAAAATTATTATCAACATGCACGCATTTGAATTTTTCTTTATTTTAAGGACAATCTTTGCCCAAAAAAATCGTATTTTATCAAGAGAGAATACCCCTTTCCTCCACGTCTTTGCTTGCCATATTTTTCATTTGTTGAAAAGACCTTTTTTTTCCAACAGTTTTTTTCGGGTTTCCTAGGTTTGTCATCGGATTTTCACAGCCAATATTTATTTCTTCTTCGAAATTTTGTTTTCACCTTTTCGGTTTTCCATACTACTGAACATAAGAATTTTTTTTTCTTTATTTTAAGGACAATCTTTGCCCAGAAAAATCGTATTTTATCAAGAGAGAATACCCCTTTCCTCCACATGTCTTTGCTTGCCATATTTTTCATTTGTTTAAAAGACCTTTTTTTTCCAACTGTTTTTTTCGGGTTTCCTAGGTTTGTCATCGGATTTTCACAGCCAATATTTATTTCTTCTTCGAAATTTTCTTTTCACCTTTTTGGTTTTCCATAATACTGAACATAAGAAAAATATTGACAATATTTAGGATCATATTCATTCTTTAATATCTTTATCATGGATTTCGTATCCATGTATAAATTTCAATGTAGATGTGAATTAACTTAACAAAGTTTTCCATACTACTGAACATAAGAAAAGTATTGACAATATTTAGGATCATATTTATTTTTTAATAACTTTATCATAGATTTCGTATCCATGCATAAATCTTCAATGTGAATTAACTTAAGAATATGCGCGACCGTTAAGTCAATGATGTTAGTCTTTCTATTTACAAGAAGAACGTGGACCTTCTATGGAATGGAAATTGGCATCATCGTTATCCTACCCACTCTCGTAAGCCAACTTCTCATAATTAGTAATGAAATCATTAAATACTTTCGAACTTAATAATTCCATGCCTATGAGCATTCAAAGCTATTGTCATTAATACTTTTTTTCCCATAAACCAAATGGTGATACAATAAATTTCTTTAGTCTCTCTATATGTGCAATGCGGGCTTTTGCATAAGGGTTTCTTTTCAAGAGGAGCTACCTTTCTTATCAAGGTCTATTTCAAAGAAATACAATATAATTCTTTAGTGTCTCTATATGTGTAATGTAGGCTTTTGCATAAGGGTTTCTTTTCAAGAGGAGCTACCTTTTATTTTATGAAGTTTCTTTCATAGAGAGGAAGTTTAGCTATCCA
>SNQJ01S0028731.1:148445-160719 GCA_010110895.2 Picea sitchensis
TGTTTTATTATTTATGATAATTTAAAATTATTAACTAAAAAGGGAAAAAGGAAAAATGGGGTTAATTTCTACACCTCCCAATTTGAGTCCTAAATGAAAAGGGGAAATCTAAAATATTTAGGAAACTAGGAAAAGAGGGAAACATAAGAAGAAAAGGGAAACCCAAGGGAAAAAGTAGATAGTCAAACTTAGTAAGGTATCTAACATTAAGAACTTTCTAATTTAAAATTGAACTATCAAATTGATAATGGGGAAAGTTATTAAAACATGTAAGAGAATTTGGGGACACTTAGGAGCGATTCTAGGAGTGACTCTAGGTGGGTGAGGGAAAGAAGGGAAATTAATTAATTAAAGAAATTAATTTGTGGAGGAATGAAGGGGATGAGTGACATTTGTATGAGGAGGAATTTTTAGGATTTAATTTTTAAAAACTTAATTAAATGAGATTTTAGGAAAGTAAGAGACTTTGAAACTCTATATAATGAAGGGAGGAGAAGGATGAAGGATCTCTTCTGTTTGCGTAACATTACGTTGCACAAATATCTATTTGACTAACTTAGCTTGTGGGAGTTGGGATACCCAGCTGAGTGAGGAGTGGTAGCTCGGCCTTGCAAGGCAAGCTAGGAGCTAACTAAATATATGGATAGTGTCTGTGCCCCCTTTGCGGCTCGGGGGGCCAAGGGGGAAGAAGAGTACCCCTAGAATTGGTTGGGAGGTACCAGTGAACTCTCACTAGTCAGCAAGCGAGAGTTGCATGGAGCGCGCAGGACGTCACTCATAGCGGGTGATCAGGCAATGATACGCTCTCTTCATTTTTGTATGGTAGATTGTTGTAGGATTTATGATTGGATCTGCATGTTTAATGGAGTAAGTAAATTGATTTTCTAGATTGATGACTAGATTTCTTTCATAGCCTAGCTCGATGATTGATTGAATCCCATGGCCTTCTTTTCCCCACATGTCTTGACCTCCTTGTGGTGTTTGATTGTGACCATTGTGGTGGTTTTGCCTATCATCCCTAGCTCATCAGTCCTCACCTGGGCAGTCAGCCAGGAGTCTGATCTACAGTCGTCTCTTCGGCGTTAATAGACCTATGGATCTCAATGCCCTGTCTTTCCATGCAAGGATGATGAGCGAAGGATGACCTATCAGTCGTCTACCTCCGTTGTTATCCTTGGTTGATTGGATTCTTTCGGTTCTCTTACTGTTATTTGCATTTTGTATTTGTATTCTAGCAATGGAAAAATGAATTGATTTCATGTCTACATTTTTATAATGGTATCCTAGAAATGGAAAAATGTTTTTATTTGTTATTCTTGTTTGCATTGTATTGGTATTCTGGCAATGGAAAAAATGAATTGATTTCATGTCTGCATTTTTATAATGGTATCCTGGAAATGGAAAAATGTTTTTATTTGTTATTCCTATCTGCGTTGTATTTGTATTCTGGCAATGGAAAAACAAATTGCTTCCAGGCCTGCATTTTTATAGTGGTATCCTGGAAATGGAAAAACGTTTTTATTTGTTATTCATGTTTGCGTTGTATTGGTATTCTGGCAATGGAAAAACGAATTTATTTCAGGTCTGTGTTTTTATAATGGTATCCAGGAAATGGAAAAACATTTTTATTTTTTATTCCTATCTACATTGTATTGGTATCCTAGCAATCGGAAAAATGATTTGATTTCTTGTTTGCATTTTATATTGGTGTCCGGGAAATGAAAAACATTTTTTTTGTATTCCTGTCTGCGTGGTATTGGTATCCTGGCAATGGAAAATGAATTCATTTCCTTGTCTGTGTTTTTCTAGTGTTTTTCCCTTTTAAATGATGATGGCAACATGAAGTTCCTTCTGGTGCATTTTGGGCACATCATTTTGCATATTTTAAATACGGATAGCCATGAATGTCTTTCTGGTGTGTCCCTGTACATGTTTTTCCCTTTTAAAATGAAACTGAGATTGTTGTTTAAATGTCCACAATTTTTCCATTCAAAACGTGACTAAGATTGTTGTTTAAATGCTCACGATTTTTCCATTCAAAACGTGACTAAATTTGATGTTTAATTGCCCACAATTTTTGCCTTTAAAATGTGACAGATATTGTTGTTTTAAATGCCCATGTTTTTTCTTTCAAATGAGACTAAGATTTTCATTTTAAATGCCCATGTTTTTTCTTTCAAACAATGGACTAAGTTGTTGTAGAAATCACCCACGAATTTAGCCTTTTAAATCTTAAATTCACTTGTCGGAGTGACCATGGTTTTGGTAAATAAAAATTGACTGTGTGTATGTTGAATTTGCCCACTCTTTTTTTAGCTATTCAATTCATCACTGACTTGCAATAATGACCATGATTTCGCCTTCAAACTGTGATTGCGTTTTCCCTTGAGTGATGGATTGTGTTGATGTTGATTGGATACGTTTGCTTTTAATTGTTGAGTTGTTGTCGACTGGGCACGATTGGACACCATGTGGGCACTGGGTTTTTGTTAATTTTGCAACAACGAATTAAATGGATAGTAGTTAGTTACATGCCTTACTTTTGCCAGATTCATTGTTATGTAATGTTCACATTAATTGCCTTGATTTTTGCCAGCAAATAAAATGGATAACAGTATGTAATCGCCTTGTTATTGCTATATTGCTTGTTATGATAACAATCATGTGAATTGCCTTGTTATTGCTAATTTAATCGTTAGGTAAATTCTATGTTAATTGCCTTGTTATATTACTACAACGATGTTAGTAGTTAGTAGTTCCTTCTCAATGATAATAGACAACTAGTATTGTTGGTTCAATCAATATACCTAGACTAAATGTTGAGATTAAATTGTTCATAAGTGTTATAATGGAAACATCCTACATTAAGATTGTTAATATTGTTATTCAAGTTAATGGCTAGTTAGATGGTATTTATAATTATAGTTTTATTATTGATTACTTAGACTTAAAAGATTGATTGTATTAACGTTAAATTAGTGGGTGCATTACTAATTAATTGTAACTTTGACATGACCCGTTTAGATTGGAACCCATGTTAAAATAGATTGTAATCATTGACTGGTTCAGAATGGGTGATTGGTTGGGGTAGAGACGATGTCGTGTATTGGCTTCCATCATCCCTTGTCTTCATCCTCTGGTGTTTTGTCGACCTGTTTTTGGGGTATGGGTGTGGTTTGGTTTTTGGTATTCGATTTCTAGCACACCGGATTTAACTAGAGTCCCCTGTCCTGATAGGATGAGTGGTTCCAAGGTTGTCGACGCATCTATCACCTGGAGATGTTATGATTCTTGATGATGGAATCATGGCATGCCCATGGGATAGTGGCGAACAAAAACCTGGTCAGAGTCGGTGTGTGTTGGGGAGTGTTGTCGAGCGTGGTAAGTTGCTTGGGCGCATGGGTAGAATGTCTTCGTGCGTTTGGTTCACGCTTTGAGATTCTAGTCTTGTTCGTCAACGTCGTTGTGTCGGGAAGGGGAGGTTGTCCCTTAACGTGTAGGAGTGTCTTGTTGCGTCAGGCGGGTAGTCATTCTTCGTTGTTATTTTGCACATGTTTGCCCAGTTTCCCTTGTGCCAGTGAGTGGAGTCGTAGTTTCCTGCTGCCTGGGTTGTGTGCTTCTATTTTTCGTCTATGGTGTGGTTAAACCGTTGTTGCCGTTGTCTTCTTGCCTCTTAATTATTAAAAAAAAAAAAAAAAATATTCGCCCATGGTCTTAATGAAGGGTCATTACAATTATTCTATATTATTTACTTAGTGCATTACAAAGTTTGCTATGATTAATTTTAGGTTATATTATATATACTCTTATAAATTATAGCATTTTGCAATGTATTATAATATTATTTATTTAGTGTATTATTAGTCCCCGCCAAAGCAGTATTATAGTAATGAGTTTTCCTTGAATATGTATTAGTTTGGAGTTGACTAACAAAAAATTAACAATTTGTTATAGTTAAACTTTAAATTTTAAATTTTATCATTTTGTTTAGATATTTAAATTTATTTATCTCTAATATGATTGGGTCATTTTTTGAGGGTCTTATAGTAGAAAGGACGGTGCCATCACATCAGAAAACTTTATCAACTTTATTCATGATGGGCAGTTTAATAAAGACTTATTCGTGACTTGAGCAAACACAATTTAATATTCACACTAGAGCTAGTTTGAAAATGCAAAATTAACAAAGTGTTCATTACAATAATGAATTGATAAATGCGTTGGTTGGAGAATAATGAAGACAACAGGTAAAGTTGTCCTTGAGAGTACTTGTCATAAAATCAATTGTACAACCCAGACCATATGTGTCACTCAAATCTGCTCCTGGTATGTCACTAAGTCTTTAATGTCAATCAAGGACCAAAACACTTCAGAAGAGTCTCGAAAACGATGTATGATTCTTGGTTCATGAACAAGGTTAAATGTATAGCACATGTTAGACCACATATACATAATCGTTGAATTTGTTTGCAAAACAAATATGTATATAATATAGTTTGAAATTGATATCTTGTGCGATGGTTTGATTGTAATACAGGTTTTGGATGTTTAAAATATGTTCACCTAAATTTTAATATGATAATAATATAGCTTAGGATGAACATAAACTAAATATATATATATATATATATATATTCATGAAAAAAACCTAAAAAATTTCTTAAATATTCACCATAAAAAAACTAATAATTAAAATCTATATAGGAGAAATAATATATATAATTATTCATTGTAGTCGGGCAAATAAAATTTAATATTCACTTGTAGGTGTATGTTAGGGGTCTTAAAAACCATTAATGGGATCAACTGCATAGGTATAGTTTTTAATGTCGTTTTGAATGCAGGGTTGTTTTCTTTGCAACACGTGGGTGTTTAATAATGAGATCTCACTGCATGATATAGTTTTTAAAAAAAAAATTTAAATGCAGGGGTGTTTTCTATGCAACGGGGCTCGATCTGAAGCATTGATTCTTTGGTAAATGGCTCGATTTGGTGCATTGATTCTTCGGCAGATGGCTCAATCTGGTGCATTAGTTGTTTGGAAGCTACTTCATGTTTGCATGATTTATTGTAACGTCATGCTTTACCATACAACTCTTTATCGTTGAAGTTGACTTCATACGAATCGACCCTACTCTCAAAGGTGCTTAGATTGTTTTGAACATCCCCCCTACGCCTCTTCGCGAACATGACCTACCTATCCGAAGCGTTATCATACAACATGGAAAGGGAAAAGTTCCACCAACAGACAATCTAAGATTGCAACAACAGGCGACCACCATCTATAGTTTCTCTCGTGTACCTTTCATTGTGTCCACAACTCTTCGTGATTCCAAGAGATTCTTCAACAAGACATTTGTAGAAGTCACAGTTCTTGTAATATAGCCTTGTGCTATGAAGTATCGATAGTGACAGTGTGCAAAGTTGCAACAGTAAGGTATGTGGTTACTTAGTATCTCTATGGAATCTTTGTTTTATGAGATATATTTTTCTCATTCAGGGAAATTGTATGTAACCCAAGTTGCACTCATTTTTTGTTTTTCTAACACAGTTTTTCATTTATTTTTATGTTGATGCATGAAACCATCATGTACCGAACAACCTTAAGCCACTTTCATCGATCGTGGCCCTGATAAAAAAACCTGCAAGCCGTCTATGTCAAAATCTATGATGTCGATCCCCAAGTCCTCTCGGCACCATCCAACACCACCCTCCAAGTAATTATTTTTTTCCTTAATATATAATGTTAGATTTTTCTTGGAACTGTGCGATCATTCTAATAAATAATTTAATTAGCACCTTTGTGGGTCGGGGGCTCATATATTTTAAATTAGTAGCAATATTTTTGTTAGCACTATGAATCTTTCTCTTCTCATTGTTCTGCTTCCAGAGATCAGAGATAAAAATAAAGGCTACAAATTTCCCATCCATCCCCATTTTAAAGTAGAAAATGGTTGTTCTTTCACTTCAATTTCCTTTTTCTCTAAGAGATTTGTTCTGGAATGATGTAGTTCTGAGTGTAAAATTATCTGCAACAATGATCAGGATTAGTGAGATGTCTTTTTATCTGATGTAACCTGCACACAGACAACTAGCTGGAAATGTAATGGAAATCAAGTCTCTAAGTTTTAGGTTCTTGGTTGTTAATCACCCAACAAGAATACAAGGCATTGATCTACCTCCATCCAATGATAGGTAGAAAATGCTCTATTATGAGATTGACTCACTACTTGGTTTTCTCCTCAATATTATCCTGGTCTATGAATATCTTGATAACATCCCCGCAAGGGAAAAACGCTTCCCTAGCCACTTTTTATGAAGTTGGTAGAGCTTAACTAGATAGTCTCTCTGGATTAGAATATCAGTAACGATCAGATTTGGCTTACCCTCTAAGTTTCTCATCTTTAGCTGTAGTGATGGATATTGATAAATATCAAGCTATCATGTAGCCTTTTGAAGGAAGTAGCATATTTAATAACCTTTGTTTCATAACATCATCACAATGTTAAGAAATGAATAAAAGAAAAGTAGATTCCATGATTATTAAAAGGGTCCAAAACCTTTGCTGTCGATTGTGAAATTTATGGTAGCTAAGAATTAGAGCTATATTTCCTTGCTCCAACAATAAAGGAACTCTTCTTATTTTCCCATATATTTGATATTAGTAGCAATTGTTTTGTTAGCACTGGGAATCTTTCTCTTCTCATCATTCTGCTTCGGGAGATCAAAGATCCAAATGCTGCAAATTTCCCATTCATACCCATTTTCAAGTAGAAAATGGTTGTTCTTGAACTTCAATTGCCTTGTTCCCTAAGAGATTTTTTCTGGAATGGTGTAGTTCTAACTTCTGAGTGTAAAATTCTTAGCAACATTGATCAAGATTAGTGATATGTCTTGTTCTCTGATGTAACCTGCACAAACAACTAGTTCGCAATTTAATGGAAATCAAGTCTCTAAGTTTTAGGTTCTTGGTTGTTAATCACCCAACAAGCATACAAGGAATTTCTCTACCTCCATCCAACGATAGGCAGGAAATGATCTATTTTGAGATTCACTCACTAATTGGTTTTCTCCTCAATATTATCATGGTCTATGAATATCTTGATAACATCCCCATAGGGGAAAAAATCTTCCCTTGCCACTTTTAACGAAGTTGGTAGAGCTTAACTATATAGTCTCTTAGGATTGGAATATCAGTAATGACGAGATTTGGCTTACCCTCTAAGTTGTTCATGTCTAGCTGCAGTGATGAATATTGATAAATTTCAGGTTATCATGTAGCCTTCTGAAGGAAGTAGCATAGTTAATAACCTTTGTTTCATAACATCATCACAATGTTGAGCAATGAATAAAAGAAAAGTGGATGCCATGATTATTAAAAGGGTCCAAAACCTTTGATGTCGATTGTGAAATTTATGGTAGCTAAGAATTAGAGCTAGATTTCCTTGCTCCGACAATAAAGGAACTCTTCTTATTTTCCCATTTGTTGAACAGAAATAATGTAGCCAAATATTGGGAGAAACAAAGGAAATGGATTCTCGAATTCAAAGAAATCAATGAAGCCTCGATATAATCATTGAAATGTGCATATTCATGGTAGGTCGAAAGAAAAACTTGCCCAAACATTTTCTTGAAAGCGAAGCACTGCTCGGTGGCCTTGCTCAAGAGAATGTAAGATCATATAATTTTATGTTTGAAGGACTATGAACCCTTATAGTTCAAATAAATCTACTACACTTATGCGTTGAATTTGAACCCAACAGTTAAGTAATCAACTAGATGGTTGTGGTAAACTAATCATCAATTCGATTGAAGGTGGAATGGGGTAGTTTTCAAATGTTCTGGGTGCGCATACATCCCTTGTGACCGTTGTATGATTACATATGATGGTATTTCTACAACTAATGGTATTTCAAACAATGAATTGCTAAATTTAAGGGCTAATAATGGAAACTCAGCTGAGAATTTACAACAAAACAATTATCACAAGCATTGATTTTGGGGACTCCATGAGATGGACACTTTGTGTCATCTAGTTGTTATTTTTCCCAAGAATTACCATAAGTTGATTTTGAAAAAAAGAAATCAATAATACAACCTAAAATTCTTCATATCCATTCACTTAACACAACTGAGGTATCAATACCATCCAACAACCACTAAATACTCTTAGAACAATCCATTAAACATCAATAAGAGTAGCATCTTAAACACATCAAGAGAATCCTCACTACAAAAAAAATCAATCACAGAATGTGCACACTGATTTTATCTTGGAAAACTAGTTTTGAAGGTTTGTTCAATTCTCATTTCAACAATCTCTGGTAACCTGGTTACAATGCAACTCATTGCATTGGGCTTATATCTCATTGCATTATTTCTTTTTGTGTTTCTTCTGAGAAGAAGAAGTAGATGTGTTTTCATGTGTGACTTTACTTTTCTTCATTGTATTGTCCCCGGTTGAAGCATGGATGACACGTCATCAATATTTCAATCAAACTACTTCTTTAGGACCGAAACAACATCCCAATAAGGAAAATTTACAGTTTGGGACTTCAAAGAAGCATGAAGGGTTCTCACCATATGTGAATATGAGGTACCATATGGGCCTTGTGTTGACTTCTAATATCAGTATCTATACAATTGGAATATGGAGTAAGAAGGAGAAGAGGGTTATCGATGAGTTTCTTCTATCTATCTCTAATAATACGAAGATACCTTTTGTGGGTCAGTGGTGGAAAATGATGCAGCTCTATACGATTTAAACTGTGCCAATATTAGAATAAACATAGTTATTGCAAGTTAGCACAAGTATTACTACTCCCATGTTAATATAATGAGTAGGCTGACTGTTCAGGGCAGGCCTCCTTCCCAATTACAACAAGTTATTGAGTGAATAACTTATAGTCTCTAAGAAAAACATCACCACAGATTAAAAGAGTAAGAATGTCTTCCACTTTAGGGAGTAATGGATTTTTTTGGTTCTAAGTAGGTCAACTTACCAACATAACTAATTGAATTGATCCCAACCCCTTCCCCTTAGGCGTTCATAGAGTAAATAGGGTAGAGTAAATAATAAATTGCACTGATGTTCTATTTATTTTATTTTCCCCCTATGGATATATAAATTCTAGACAAAATGTCAATTTTTTGACTGGTGCAGGAGAAGAAAGACATTCTAGGAGACAAATTAGAGGGTAGAGACAAATCTTATTGCTATTTGTATTTAAGTGATTTTGCTGACTTAGCCTCATCCCTCTATAATTTCACATGACTCTTGCAATTCATGTCGAAGTGTTTTTGTTAATCTACTATCATCACTCTATAATTTCACACAACTCTTAAAAGTATTTGAAATGTTAGTCTTATAGTTTGGGCATTTCATATGTGTTGATGGCAAGTGTTTTTCCATAAAAATTGTATATATATTTATAGTCTAAATTCTTGGAAATTTTGTAAGATGTCAATATGTTATCTTGAGATTAGATTGTCCTTTTATAGGTTTGTAATTATGCTTTCCATGGTTATATGAATTAAATGAATTTTTTTTTTTTTTATTGTTTTTCTGTACAGGAGCAACAAAGAATAGGAACAAAGAAAAGTTGAAGTTAAGAGAAACAAAAATCAAGGTATGCACCTTTGAAACTGTATTTCCCTTTTTTTTTTTAATTTTTGGCTAGGTAATGCCATAAACTTAACCTAGGAATAATTTGAGTACCATAAATGATAAAAATGGAAAAAATAATAGATGTTGAAATCTACCAAATGAAAGAGCACTTAATTATACATAATAGCATTGATCATGTGTTTAATACCAATGGTCTTTTCAGATTACATGCATTCTCCTATACTCCAGGAGATTGCTTTTTTGATGCATTTCAAGTCCTATTACACTTTCATTATTCATCAATTCAATTACGAAATGGATTAATAGATCACTTCTAATTTTTTTTAAACCATGGTGATGTAGAAGCATTACAGTCATATCAATATGAACTAGCATATTATGTTTTGTACCAATTGCATGGAATTCATGACGTTCAGACATACCTTCACAAAATGAGATTTTTTTCATCTACAAATTTGAACCAAACTGAAAGAGGCATATGGGGAGATAAATTTTGCATACGATGGCTAGCCAAGTGATTAAATGTATCAATTGTAATTTGGTCCTTAACAAAGAAAACAAGATATTTTATATTTAATAAATATGCAAATACAGAACAATATTGCATTTTGTTTCATGATGGAAATCCTATCACTAGTCACTATGAACCATTGATTTGCAAAAAAAATTCCATCTGCACTTTTGAAGAAACTAATATTTTCTTATCTCTAGTGTGCAAAGATCTTGAATGCCATCAGAAATTTATTATGCATGATATGCATTGTCATGGATTGAACAAAGCAACAACTAGTACATCTTATTGCGGGGAAAGTCTTTTTAGTGCAATTTTCTATTTCGTGGCAACAAACTTTGATGTACATTCTTTAAGGATTTATGCTGTGCAATATTTTTGCAATGCAATTATGAGTGGTGATCAAAATGCATTTTATTTCTTACAACAACACCTAGTTGGCAATACCATACAGAATATGGCAATCCCTAGCAATTGGCAAAGGTATCTCATAAATATGGAAATGCCCTATGAAAAAGGGAAAGTAGAGGGTAGACCATTTTGTTTGCAATGGATATCGATCATATTCAAAGTAAATATCCGAGTGTGGTCTTTCTTTACTAATAACATTGCCAACTTCTATTTTTCTAGGTCAAACTCTGACATAACATTTGATGTTATGTTATTTGAAACAGATGCATCACACATTAACTATGAACCACTACTAAAAGAACGATGTGAACATGAATGCATTGCAAATTGTGATTATCTTAAAATAAGGCCAAACAAAAAACATAAGATTGATTACCCTATGTTTAATGAAATTCCAAGTGAAAAATGTAAAGGCAAATGTATATTGCTACCTGAAAATGTACTAGAAAATCATCAACATATACAACATGTCCATAGTGAACAAACATTGACATTGATAAATAGTAATGACAAGTTTTAGATAAATAGTCATCAAGCAAAATCAATCCCAACTAAAAAGTGTAGGCTTAGTTATCACAAATAAAAAACAATGGCACGAGAAAAAAACAAATGCATTGGCACATTCTCTACTGAACATGGCACATATAGAGATGTAGATGGACATTGTACATATTTTTTCAATGAAAAAACACCTCATAGTCATAGAAAACAAATGACATATCATAGATTGAAAAAAATAGCACGTAGCAATGAAAACAAAAAAAGAAGCATGAACTACCAAATATTTCCACGTAAAAAATAAAGATGCAAAGAAAATTTACTGGCAACAAATTCAAGACACACCGAGGAACAAATGTGAAATATGTGAAAAATAGCATTTTGCAAAGAGCATTAAGTTTCTTACACATGACTTGGAAAAATAGTTTAATCCTAACATCAAATGACAAGTCATTTTCAACTAAAAATATATGTACTTCATGCAAAAGAGCACTTCAAAATGGAAAATTGCCAAAGTTTCAAACACCTGAACAAATAAGACGTAACATGTCGTTATCGGTTACAACTACACTTTAAGAACTTGAAGAGAGACTTCTATCATTTAGAATTGCATTTGCACAAATTAGACAATGGGGTTATAAACGATCCCAAATGGCTTAAATCGATCAATTATCAATGTACCTGTCCATATTAATATTGTGCAAAAAGCATAGCCACATTTTTTGAATGAAACAACAACAATCACAGTTGCATTGAAAAGGTGCTTGCAATACAATAATGCATATCAAACAGGAAAATTACGTGTACACATTGTCATCAAAGCATGGAAAGAAATATGTTCTAGAACTTTATATAAGAATGAAAACATTTCTATAAATAAGGATTGGAACCATGTTCTAGAACAAGACAATGATAAATCCATCGAAACTGCACATACTAATAATGAAAGTGATACAAAGAATGAATAAGAAAGTGAAATACCTATAGAGATGTTAATACATGGATTCACAGAATCACAACGCATCCATGATTTGCAGGAGAAGATCATTGAACTTTCACCAGCTGAAGAAAAACATCCATTGGGGATTTTCAAGGATAAATATGCACAAGAAATGAACTTTCCAAAATTATTCTACGTAAATACACGTGATGATGACATTACAAAGAGATTCAACTATCAAAAAGTAGTGCAATGGGAGTTGCTAAACGCAAGTCGTGATTTTTCA
>SNQJ01S0028732.1:0-31382 GCA_010110895.2 Picea sitchensis
AACACTTTGATTCAGATATCAATGTTCACAAGCCTCTTTGAGGGGGCAACCTCCAGTCGAGAAGCACTCTGTTACAATAATCTCCAAGCTAGGGTTTTCATACCCTTGACCCTTATTTATACTAAATGTGTCTATTAAGAGAAGCATTTAGAGGAAGATCCTTCTAGAAGCGGAAGCTTCTATTAGGTCTTCTTACATCTGCCTTATTCTATTTATTGAAAGGTCTTATTAATATTGACCTTTATTACATCCGAATACATTGATCTACCTATGTGCGGGTTAGGACCTTAACAATTTTTATGTGCTTGATGAATGGTGTGTTCAGGGACTATCTAGACAGGTTTTTCATAGTCTTCCTGGATGACATTTTGGTGTATTCCAAGTCAGAGGAAGAGCATGAAAAACACCTGAGGATGGTGTTCAAAGTGCTAAGAGAGCACCAGTTGTATGCCAAATTGAGAAAATTCTCATTTTATTAGAAACAAATCCTTTACTTGGGGCATATTGTTTCAGAAGAAGGGGTCATTGTGGATCCTCAGAAGGTTGAGGCCATTAGAGAATGGTCAACGCCAAGGAATGTGGTGGAAGTTATATCCTTTATGGGTCTAGCGGGATATTACAAAAGGTTTATCGTAGGGTTCTCGAGGATAGCTCACCTTATCACTTCTTTGCAAAGGAAGGAGAAGAAGTTTTTGTGGATAGGGGATTGTGAGAGAAGCTTCCAACAATTGAAGCAATTGTTAACCAGTTCTCCAATCCTAAGGATTGCATACCCAAATGAAGATTTTGTGGTATGCACCGATGCATGCAAAGAAGTACTGGGAGGATTCCTCAGTCAGAATGGATTTGTAATCAGTTATGAGTCTAGGAAGATGAAAGAGCACGAAAATAATTATGCCACTCAAGATTTGGAGTTGGCAGCGATCATTCACGCTTTGAGGAAATGGAGACATTACCTCATGGGGAGGAGATTTTGTTGAGCTCTAGTTTTTTCATACTTTCCGCCATAGAAATACACACATCATTACACCTTCTATGTGCATTTCGTCAATAATATATCACCAATTACACCATAAACCTCCATTATCTCTTGTTATTCATCCTATGTGGTTAATACATAGTTTTTCATATTTTTAGTGATTAAAAGGATGATTATACAACAGTTTTGTTGATGATGGTTTAATCATATGTTTCTATGTCCAAGAAACCTGTTCTATACTATTCAGGTTCCAGTATATTCATTTTCCATGTTCTGGTACCTGTATTGTTCTTGTTCTGGTTGATAATTAAAT
Source organism: Picea sitchensis (assembly GCA_010110895.2). Classification (NCBI taxonomy): domain Eukaryota; kingdom Viridiplantae; phylum Streptophyta; class Pinopsida; order Pinales; family Pinaceae; genus Picea; species Picea sitchensis. The sequence continues at coordinate 1,293 of SNQJ01S0028732.1, forward strand.
GTGGGAATTAATAGTGCACATATATAGCCCCAATAGATTTGAATTGAAAACAGACCACAATGGTCTAAAATACTTGTTTGACCATCCCACCCTAAATTTTAGGCAGAGTAGGTGGTTGGAGTTTCTGTGTGAATACAAATTTGATATCAAGCATATCAAAGGGAAGGAAAACAAGGTGGTTGATGCACTTAGAAGAAAGGTGCATAGCGTACATGCTACAACCATTAGCATGTACCAAAGTGATATAAAGGGGGGGATTTTGGAGGCTGAAAATACAGATTTGCAGTACAAAGATTTGGTAGAAAAACTACAGCAAGGTAAGATGCCACAAAAAGTGGAGATTTATAAACTAGGGGCTGATGGAATAATTCTATACAAGAACAAAATTTACGTACCTAATGTCCAGGACTTGAAATGTATAATTTTGCATGAAATTCATAATGTCCCTTATGCAGGGAACCCTGGATATTAGAAAAATGTGGCAGTAGTCAAGAGCCATTATTTTTGGCAAGGTATGAAGAAATATATTGTTGAATACATCGCCAAATGTATGGAGTGCTAGAAGGTTAAGTTTGAACACAGGCACCCAGCAGGGTTGCTGCAGCCTTTACCCATTCCTACATGGAAGTGGGAAGTGGTGACAATGGATTTCATCATGGGATTACCCAGAACAGGAAAGAAACATGAATCAATCATGGTGGTAATGGACAAGCTTACGAAATATGCCCATTTTATTCCACTAAAGACTACTCATAAGGCAACAGATGTTGCTGATATTTTTATGAAGGAAGTGGCACGATTGCATGAAATTCCCAAGACAATTGTGTTTGACAGAGACCTGAAATTTACCTCAAATTTCTGGAAGGGGTTATTAAAGGGATTCAGAACGAATCTGAATTTTAGTACAGCCTACCATCCTGATTCGAATGGGCAGACAGAGTGGGTGAAGTGAGTGATAGAAGACATACTCATAATGTATGTGATAAAAAAACCATCTAAATGGGTAGACTACCTGCACTTGGTATAAATCGACTACAATAATGGGTATCAAGCATCATTGAATATGATCCCATTTGAGGCACTTTATGGCAGAAAGTGCAATACTCCAATAAGCTAGGACAATCCAGCTGACAGAGAAGTAGTTGGGCCAGAGATGCTCAAGGAAATGGAAGAGCAAATGCTAAATATTAAGAAGAATTTGAAAGCTTCCTAGGACAAGCATAAAAGTTATGCTAATAAAAAAAGAGCCCATAGGGAGTTTAAAGTTGCTGGCCATGTTTTCCTAAAAGTGAAATCTAACAGAAGTTCCCTAAGGCTGGGAAACTGTGCCAATTTGGCAGCCAAATTTTGTGGCCCATTTGAAATACTAGGAAGGATCGGGACAGTTTCATATATGCTTGCATTACCTACATCCATGACAGTACATAATGTGTTTCATGTTTCATTGCTTAAGAAATATATACCTTATGCTAATCATGTTATCGATTGGAATGTGATTCAAGTGGAGCAAGAAGGTATCCTGCAAGTGCATCCTGTGCGCATATTGGATAGGAAAAGAAAACAACTCCAGAATCAAGCTATAGGGATTGTAAAGGTCCAGTGGACCTATTACGGTATTGAGGATGCGACATGGGAGCATGGGGATGTTAAGCGGGAAGAATACCCACATCTTTTTGAAGATTTTGAAAATCTTGTGGATGTTGTGTGAAATTTTCACTAAGGACGATGCAAAAATAAGGGGAGGGGATTGTAATATCCCAAAGGGCGAGCCCTATGGTAATAATTTTTTTTAAATCATGTTTTGTAGGATAGTGAGTCACGTATTGATAAGTTGATAGGCTTATGTGTTTATTAGGCCAGAGAGCCTAAGTGTTAAAGGCCATGAGCCTGATTTTGTACATGTAATTATGCACATTATTAATAAAAGACAAACATCTCTGTGTGTGGACCCACCATGATGAATGAGTGATGGGGGACTAAGATTTAACAAAGCCTGGGTAAGGGAGAGGGGGTTGAAAGGTAATAAAGAGGGCCTAATCTTGGGGGCTTATTCCCTTGGGAATAATAATTTATTATTATTCCAAAGTACTGTGTAAATGTATATGTTTTGTCCTAAGTTCCTAGAGAGGAACACATGTTGATGGAGTGCATGCAGCTTCATGGGAGACATGTGTCGACCCAAGTGCATGCAGTTAAAACCATAGGAATAATCCATGTTGGGAGTCAGCATTCGCCATCACCTAAGTCTAGGGGTTCGACCTTCCAATTCACCATCCTCCGTCTGAACATGTGACTGTCCATGATTGACCTATGTCTGGTGTTTTTTTTCATATTCCTTACCTGGATAGTTCAAGCGTGTGTGTGATATCTCTATTCACCCTTACATAATCCTAAAACCATAACAGTGTGTCTGTTACATGTTGCATGATTGAGAAACCTGAATTTGTCTAGGTCTTGTTGTGTTATCCAAGTGGGTTGTTGTTGCAGTGTAGTCATGATTGTGTGAGGTTGTTGCCATCGAATGTGAGTTGTTGAACCTTATTGTTATGTCCTCACTATGCTAGAATTGGTCACAAGAACAGGTTGCAAAACCTATGAGCAACTCTCTCCAGGTGAGAGATTGTGTTGAGGAAGTAAGAACTCTTGGAAGGGGTCCCGTAGCTGCTACAGAACTCTGAGACTTTTGGTCCAGTCTGTTGCTGAAGCCTAAGGCAAGGGAGGTTAGCAACCAAAGTACTATCTTGGTGACAGTGAAGGTGTATACTCCTCGGGTGGGATAGGCATGTGGGGAATGAGAGTCTATGAGCAGTGGGCATAAGTGACTCCTAGGAGAAATTCCTTCCTCTGTAACTGGGTGTCTTCCCATTGACCTTCTCTAGCCTAGGATTCCCTACTCGGTGGAGCTTAGTCCCAGCTCGAGGGTGACCTACTGATGAGAGTGATGAGTAGCATGGTCGAAGGCTGGGAGGTTCGTGGAATTTCTACACGCAGTTGGTGAATTACATCTAGCTTCAAAGATAAGTATATGCATCTGTTTAAATTCAACTTTTTAAATGCATGTTTTTTATGCTTGCAATATTATCATGTATTCTGTTGCGGTGATGTTTACGGTTTTTCATATGAATTATTGTTAATTCCATGGATTATGTATGCTAGAAGTAATTATGTTCTTACTCTGTGTTAATGTATTGAATTTATTTAAATGCATGTTATATAAGTGTTATTCTATAGTAACATTACTCCTGACGTGGGTTGATAGCCCGGAGGATGTTACAGTATGGTATCATATCTTCAAACGGATAAATTCATAAGTGTTGGTATCATTTCCCGGCCTTTGGAGGGTCAGGGATGTTACATAACAAATTACACATTATGAGCCTAATCATTCTGACAACATTGATAACATTCTCCCCCTTGTCCCCACTAGCTCAGATGATTTTTCGGTCATCAACATGGGCCCTGGAATATTTAAGGACCCATACTTGTTGGGGGTATATCATGGAGCACCACCTATCCTCCACCCTTCTATTTATACACATGTGTGTGTAGTTTCCTCTAATGGAATATATATCAAAGACTATACTCCTCTTATTGAGTCCCCTCCCATATCGAAGTTCCACCTATTGGAGAACCATTACCTAAGGAGTTCCCTGAGAACCCCACTACACAACTTATCCCAGATTCCCCCCCCTCCAGGGGAAAATACCATTTTGAGATATAGTCCCCTAAGCCATTACCCAAATCCCCTTTTTCTACCCCCCACTTAGAGTCTAAGCATTCCAGGTAGCTGGTACCCTCACCCTTCCTAACATGGTTCTTTCCATCCCTGTATGGTATCTCCATCCACCCATTATGGTTCCTACAACATCTCTCCCTCCTCAAACAGAGGGATTAGGGATGAAGATCCCAATGGAGGCTCCTACCACACCACCCACACCCCCAACTAGCAACAACACCACCACCACTGGGGGAAGACAAAGGAAGAACGAGCCCATAGCTTCGCTCCCTCCCTGAGATCAACCTCCTTGTGCACTATGCAAAAGAGGAGGACACCTCACTAAAAAATGTCATACTATTCCCGAGTTATGAAATCTTATCCATCTCCCTAAAGAAACCCCATTTCTTGCCACTCCACCAAGTACATTCACTGCTACTACAGAGTCCTCAACCACACACAAGAAAGGGATACAAACCAATTTTGCACGTGCCATATGTTCAGAATATTTTCATTACACTCATCATTGCCCAACTCTACCTCAATTCTGCCAAACATTATCTATAGTATACCACACGTCTCATCCAGACCCCTCTCATTCACTCCCTATGGAGGCTCACATTACTGACATTCGTTATATTTTGTCATTATTCCCCGAGTGAATGAAAGACCATCCACAATATAGTGACATTTGGTTTATGTCTAGTGGGCCATTACACCCTGTACATGATATCCCTTCTTCATCCTCACCACTTGAGAACAATAACATTTACCCATTGACAATTCCCCCTGCCACCTCCCAAGATCCCCTATACTTTTTCGTTTTCCACTGCGACAAGGATATCCTCCAGGAACTAACTACCATTGTTTGTTGATGGAATGTGCTCCATCATCAAGCTCTTTTCCTTGCATAAGAGGCCTTTCACCCTCCTACCCAAGCCTCCCTATGTGCAATCGAAACCAAGGATTTTATTCCTTTGGGGTATATTGATTGGTTCATAAACCCTATCCCTACCCTCGATGATTTTTAAGAAGAAAACATGACCAATATCCACCCCACTATCAAAATTGACATTTCCATTAAACCTGACATCATAGAAGAAATCACCATTGGCATCACATGCTCCCCTAAAGAAATCATTTCTTATAAATCTCTCTTTAAATAATACCGAGACATTTGTTCTTGGTCATATACAGATATTCTTGGCCTCCATCCTTCAATAGTCAAACATCGAATCTACACCGGGCCGGGTATTTCCCTCGTTCGTCAAAAGAAACACCCCCTCTACCCATCCAAATCTGGGGCTATCAAAGATGAAATTTACAATTTATGTGTTGATGGCTTCATTTACCCCATTGCATACACTTCATGGGTCTCCAACCCTATTCTCGTTAACAAAAAATAGAGAACTATTTGCGTCTGCACAGACTTTCACGATCTCAACCATGCTTGTCAAAAATACTGGTTACCAACCTCGTTCATTGACCAAATCATCGATGATTGTGCCAGCCACAAGGAACTATCCTTTATGGACAAGTTCTCCATATACAATCAAATTCAAATTCACCCAGTAGATTAGTACAAAACCTCTTTCACAACCCCTTGGGGTACCTTTTCTTATTGTGTCATGCCTTTTGGACTCAAAAATTCTAGTGCTACGTTTCCATGGGCCATGACCTATGTTTTTCATGATCTTGCTCACATCATCCTTGCTTATTTGGACAACCTCACTGCTCGATCAAAAAAGAGAGCCCAACATTTAGACGACTTAAGCATTGTTTTCCAACGATGTCGCCAATATAATATCCATTTGAACCCCCTCAAGTGTGTATTTTGCATCATTGTTTGGTACCTCCTTAGGTTCATCATCTCCCAACATGAAATCACTGTGAACCCCCTCAAGGTACAAGCTATCACATAAATTCCACCATCTAGGAATTTACACCAACTACAGAGCTTGCAAGGAAAAGCCAACTTTTTACGTCACTTTATCCCAGACTACGCCACTCGTGCACATGGTTTTATCCACCTACTGTGACATGATATCCCATTTCAATGGGACGAACATGTTGATTCATATTTTAATGATTTAAATTTTCCCTATCCAATTACCCTTTAATTAGTCCTAGACTATGATCGCGATTACATCCTCTACTTATCATCCTCTATTGTTTCAGTAGCAGGAGTCCTCATCCAATTAGGGGATGATGGGCATGAACATGTGATTTACCACATTAGTAAAAACCTTTCAGGGGAACCCTTGAACTATAATCATGAAGAGAAACTAGCATTAGAATTTTTCCTCACATTCCAAAAACCGTGACATTACACTCTACTTCGAACAACCAAAGTTGTAGAAGATTCCAACCCCATGCAATACCTTCTTAGTCAATGACAAATTGATGGAAAATTTTCTCGATGGATCATTGTCCTCCAAAAATATGTTCTGGATTTCTCTACTCCCCAAAGCAAGAAATCTCTCATCCTAGTTGAACTCATTATGGCTTTTCCCTTGGACGCTAAAGCCTTCCCCATCAATGAGGATTTCCCCAATGAACACCTCTTCTTCATCCCCTCCGATGACCCATGGTATGACAACCTCATCATCTACCTTCATACACATAAATTTGGGTCTCATCTCTCTTGAGAGGATGTTCGATGCATTTTCCATCAAGCCCCCTCATACCTCCTAATAAGAAACATTCTCTATTGATGTGGGGTCAACGCCATTCTTCAACGATGTCTTACCATTGACGAAGTCGACATAGTCTTGATAATTTCCACAGCGGTGCTTGTGGTGGTCACCTCTCGGATATGTCCACCACCCAAAAAAGAATTCAAGAAGGGTACTTCTGGCCCACTTTGTTTCATGACTGCATCCACGCTATCAAGTGATGCAAAAAATTCTATCTTTACGCAAACAAAGCATGAGCTCCACCAACTCTTCTACACCCAGTCATCACAGTCGCCCCCTTCTGTAAATGGGGCATAGACTTCATGAATTTACATCCTCCATCCAGTAATGGACAAAAGTACATTTTCATGGTAGTGGACTACATTACCAAATGGGTCGAATCCATTCCCACATTTAACAACACCACTGACACAAAAATGTGTTTTTTCTTCAACCACATCATTACCCGGTTCAGATTCCCATGACAGTTAATGTCCAATCATGGGAAATTTTTTGAGAATGAGATATTTGCATAAATATCCTCAATATTAGGCTTCACCCATGATTTTTCCTCCCCATAATACCCTCAGTCCAATGGGACGGTCGAGGCTGTCAACAAATTCATTAAAACCATGCTACAACATATCATCAACACACATAAGAGAAACTAACATCATAAGTTGTTTTCCTCTTTATGGGATTATCGCACAACAATAAAAATTGCCACTATTTTTACACCGTTCCACCTCATCCATGGGATCCAAGCCACCCTCCATATTGAGTGTGAAATACCCACGTTACGCACTTCCATAGAGCTCTTACTGGACACTGCTCTAATGGAGCAACTCCTTCTAACCTTAGATTCACTTGAAGAAGACCTCTGATCTTCATTAAAACACAATGATGCAACCAAAAAATGGTCCAAAGACACCTTTGACTGCCATTTCAACCTTCGCTCATTCAATGAAGGTGATCTCATGTTAGCCTATGATATCACCCATGACACTCTGGGCCATGGGAAATTCGAATCATTATGGAATGGGCCCTTCATCATCCGACATTTCCTCACTAAAGGCACCTACATCTTGGTTTTTCCATAAGTATAACCTCTCAAAGAATCCGTCAATGGGTTGTACTTAAATAATTATTATGCTTAAGCGTAGCCCCCCTACCTTAGGTTTCTCTTTGTACACATTTGTAGAGTCTTTTAGTATTGTTTACAACCACCACTCCTTGTGTCTAACCTATCACCCATGTTATTGACAGATGCATCATCCATCATCCTACCACATCAGTTATGCCAATGATGCCAGCCGTTGGAACCATAATCTTGCTTCGGTCGCTTGGGCCATCTATAACCCCTCAGATATCCTACTCCATTCCAATGGCATATGTTTGGGCTTGGCCACCAACAACCAAGCTGAATATGATGTCGTCATTGGTCTCCTTGCCAAGGCCAGTCACTTCCACTTTCATCACCTTAGCGTTCTATTAGATTCCCATCTTATCGTCCTACATCTTAACAACGTATATCATGTTCACGATCCTTGCATGTTTCTTCAATACCTACAAGTTATACTCTTATATCGCAACTTTGATTCTGTCATATTTACACATATTCCAAGAAACCTCAATCAAGTAGCCGATCACATGGCTAACCTAGTATTAGATTGACATTTATCACATTAAACAACATCATATACATAACATCATATATTTGTCAAAACACATAGAATAGACATAAAATATCATAAAAAAATAAAGCATAAAGACATGAATGATCCGAAGTATATCCATCATATATATATCATCATCAAGGTCATAAAATGTTTTACAAAAAATACATATACCATTTCCCATAGGCTCATGAGTCCCATCACCCCTATGAGTACAAAAATGGGTATCCAATACCCTATACAAAACTGGGCCCATAAACCCATATACATAAACAATCGGCACTTAAGGTGCCCCCAAAGCCCCCCCTAGGTCCTCTGTCATCCAGAGGTTCCCCACCAGTTGGAGGCCCTCCAACCCTAGGAGGCAGTCAACCAATCATCGATGCCCCCACCCTTGTTGCTCTGCAAATCAACGTCCACCACTCTACTAGTACCCCCACACACTAGTCAAGGACCTCCTTGTCCTATATATGGGTGCATATACCCTCAAGCACACCCTGTAGAACTCGCTTGAACAATCTGCAAATATTCTCTAAAGTGGCCACAACATGCCCTTGTGGCTCTCTAGTTGGTCCGGTGCCAGCGTCATCTCATTGACGCCTTTGTCCAGCCCTCGGCTCTGTCGAATCCCATCAAGCCATCTCCCAAATGACCTCTACCTGTCGTCCTCGGGGTCCAACATCTGCAAAACAACACCAGAGATAGTGTCAGTATGAATATACATAAATGATAAATTATATCTACCAAAATCACAACATAAACAAAGAAAACATGTACCTCTCTGGTTCCAATCCTCCCTAGGAAGAATCACCATGTCCAAGTCCTATCGGTAGTCCATACTTGTGTATGGATATCACATGTGGCATCTGATGCTACGCTCACATGACCTTGGTTGTGATATAGTGGCCACTCTCCCCTCCTTCATGACGGGCCAACACATGTGCCCACCACATCAGTTGCAGCTCTCACCGCCCCAGTAGCTCTAGAAGAATCCCCAAGCATAATAAAGGCACCCTCTCTATTGGCATAAGGGTAGACCCAGGGTTCAATTCTCCAACAACACACCAACAAAACCATAACTATCGGCCCTTTCCACAACACCTGTGAAGTAGATGAAGTCTCACCCGAGGTACAGGTAGGGGGTGTTGTAGGACTCAAATGTCTACAAGGAGTTCGGGACACATATATTTGATTACAATAATTGACAGAGAACTTAGCCAATAACATGCATTAGTTCTTGAACTTTATCCACATCACAAGTTAAACCCCTATTACAGATTAGCGCAATAGTAATCAAGATTAAGCACATCCAATCATTTAGCACATTTTATCAGCTCAGATCTAGCATTAATTCACATCATTAAGAACTAAGCAACAATAGAAGATGCAGTTGTATGTTATAATAATATCACTAAGAAAATAAGCATGTAAACAACATCGACAACATTGCAGAAAGCACATTAACGCAGGATATACGTGGTTCACCCCAGTGTGGGGCTACATCCACCAACTTCTTATTCTTATTTATTAGTCTTCAAGCTTCTTACATTCCTCTGTTCCCGTGCACAAAGACAAAAAGCCAACTCTACAAAGGACTGGTAATCTGCGTACGATGTGCCAGATCCACCTTCCCCAAAATCAGGTCAAGGCACAGAGCCAACTCCTCAATAACAAAAAGCCTTACATACAATGTTTGTGCACAAAGAAAATTATATTCTCTTTCACTAAGACAAATACAAGTCTTTTCACATAGCTAACACTTTCACTCCTTATTACATCGCTTAGATATCTATTTATACATTCACAATGATTCCTAAACATGGTTAAACCCATGGGCTGACATCCCATACCTGTTACATAAATCCTAATAACCCCAAAAGACTACAAAACAAGTGAGTTCCCATGATCTCAGCTTCGCCTGGGCGCTCCATCTTCGACCATCTTGTCAAAGTCCCAAGAGTGGTCAAACACGACCAATGTTAAGGTACGCATGCTCACTTTTAGTTTTAATCAAATAGCTATCATATACTCTTTATCATCATATATTGTTAACGTCGGGTATTTGGTTTTTTGTGTGCAGGTACTTGTTCAACAAGATTTACAGCCTCTTTAGGTATATGTTCGACACTGGCATGTAGTTACTCCTTCTGTTAATAATTGCATATCTCAATAACACCCTTTGACATTTACCTTTAGGGTCCTTACATCTAGTTCTACAATATCTTTACCTTTGTCACATTTTGGTACTATCAACCTGTAGCACTTTCCCCCACATGCGTTGTCCCATTCATAGTTCCACTTGGCAACTTGACACTCGTGTTGATTTCACCCCCTAGGTTTGGGAGTCTCAATAGTATTTTTCACTTCCAAGAATGAACCCCATGCTTCTTCTCAACATATTTCTAACCTTCCCAAGGGACTCCGAGGTCATATCATCGTATAGTTCATTCTATTGATTGCACACTCACAGTTTCATTATCCCTCCATCTCATCCACCATCATTTTCCCCATTTGCAGATCGTCCTCCATATATTTACCTAATAAAAAAACCCACCCATGGGGCCCCCATCCTCCACCAGTGCTCTTTCACAACTTGCACTGTAAATGGTCCAAGACATCGTTCACTGGGGCACTCGTTTCTGTATATGTATACTAAACCCAAATTATTCTTTATTTATTTGGTAATTGTATCAAGCCTTTTTTTCCAACATACAGATAGATTTTTCGTCATCATCCTTGATGGACTTGTTTTACTCGACAAAGAAACCCATGTCTCCCTTGGTTGGTACATTCACCCTTTTTTTCATATCAACATCATTAACAAACCAAGAGTATCCCAAGTCTTTGTACCCACGATCTCTGAGTTTTCCGACTTTTTTAGTCTCTGGAACAGTTTAACCCCATATCTAGTCATCCCCCTGATGCTAGATCTAGTTTTATGGTTGTTTCCAATCATCCCTCAACACCCCAAAGCATCTTGAATTCATTCATGTCACTCGTTAGTACCTGATATCATTTATTACTCATTATATTTCAAGAATCCCTTGACTCTTGTCATTGTGTCTCCCTTTCGGTCAAGATCAACATAATTTCGATAAGGGCTGCAGTATCTTGACTCTCATAAAATTTTCAATGAGATGTCTTGGACGGAACAGAGAGAGTCATAATTGCTTTCTGATTCCGTTGACCCCCATAACATTCGAATTAAACAAACTATCATGTTAAGGTGAGTCTTACTACGTGACCATTGTAGTTGTTTCATACATGCAGAGGACCTCTGAAGTCAATAGGCCATCAATGCCTATGAGTCATAAAAAATTCTTACAGTCATCCTTGACTTAATTCAGAGCCCGTTCACCATTCAGAACTATCATTTATTGTTATCAACCACCCCCAAGGGAACTGCAGTTATCTACATTAGCATCCATCATCAATTATAGTCCCACAATTTGGTTTCATGACACGAGCATGGAGCATGCCCACCTCGTTTGTACAAAGATTTTATTTTTTACTATGGGACCCCAAATTTACCAAAATAAAAAATAAAATAAAAATTGTTAACATTAAATCGCTTGCATCTTCGAAAATCTATTTCAAAAAAACATAACTTTAATGTATGTGGAGTAGTTCTTCTATTTCTATGGCCCCTTAAAAAAAAATGCGCTTATCTTTTCTTGATACCATGCAATGTTATATAGAATAACTTTATCTTTGGAAATAAATCATGTAATAGAACAAAACATATCACGTAATCATTAGGAAATTATTGACTATGTTATATCCTACCCATGAACCTTAATTGTTTATCCATTAAGGCACAAGTGCACCTCTTCACTATGCAATATCATATAAGTCTCATAGTTGAGAACATTCATTTTCACGGATATAGGCATGAATAGTTTAGTACCTAAACTGTTTCAACCCCATTCTAATAATTCCATCATACTCGTACTAGTATACTATATTCTATACTACAAGAATTTTATACATAAATCGACCCTTAGTGTAAGTGTATTATTTAACATACAAGTCGTATATGGGTTGACTTCATTATTACATAAATATTGATAACATGATTCCTGTAAGTACATGTGTTAACACTCATATTATTATTACGACATGATTAGCAATAGATGTATCATTTGTTGTCATTAGAATTCTCCCCATGATAACAATAGTTAGTCTAGAACTCGTTTAATGAGTCAGAACTATAAGAGAAAACCCTTAACCAGATGAGGTAGACGTGACTGAAATGAGCAGTTGTATCCCTAACTAGATGGCATTATACTCTGCAATAAATTGATAAGAGTTATAAAGAAAGGTATGACAGTCGTTACTTAAAATCTTTCTTAAACCATTAATGGATCTTTGTGAATGTACCTCCGTGAAAATTGTCGCTCACCCACCATGCCCAATGTAAACCTATCACCTCACTCTGTTCACATGGCAAGGTACTGTTGCATAACTATCACTATTACTCTGCTCTACGAAGGGTTTCTAGGTGGTTATTACATCATTTCTCCTTTGGTTCAGTGGACTCGGCCTGTGAAGCCAAGAAAGGAGGCTTATACCAATTGGATATTTCTCTATGAAAGGTAAGACAAACTCTCTGTTATTTTATTTTTTTGAACCCCATGACTCTTGAATATTGTAATACGCGTTTGGTTACTTATCTAATTCCTCTTGGCTCTAGTACTTTTGACGTTCTTAGATCTGAGTTAGATTATTTATCAGTTTGTTGGGTACCCTTTCAATGCTTTAGGGTTTGTCATAAATATATTTATTTTTCCTCCGTGCTAGGTCCCATAGTTTTTACACCCTCCAATAGGTATTTTTACCACTATGAAACTTCGTAGCAAGTCCTGGACTGTATTAGTATCCCAAGGGAAACATGAATTCCCATAAGCGCATGAGTTAGATTTCTAAATCAGATTCATTTTTTATGTATCTTCAGTCTTCATACTATATGATTGAACTCTGTGCACATTCGTTAAGTGGTTAAATATCGGGGTTAAGTCTTTCGGGGATTTAAATATTTATTATGTTTCCTTGTCCCTTTTGTTATCTGTCTATGTGAAATCATGGATACATTTACAAGGGTATGGTGACGACCCTCTAATGTATTTCATTTCTTATGCTCTGAGTGCATGGCGAACAAAGGTCTAGTTATCTTACGTCCTCACTTATAAATCAACACTTGGAATCGATAAGAGAGTTTCATACAAACCCTCTATAATAATAGGGTTCGCTATAATTCTATACTGCCTAAACACTTATATAATGTTTTAGTACTGAATCTATGTTCTTAAATATGTACTTTTAAACTGTAAAACTAGACTTCCTCCATGTAATAGAAATAGTATAATGAGATACCTTCCATACCCTCTCTAATTCTTTTCTATTTGCAGGACCGTCTTCTACGACAATAATGTGACTTCATTATGTCCATACTACGTATTGTAATTGCAATGTTGATACTTACGATTTTTCTTTTGAGTTTTTATCTAGCCATTCATAGGTAAACAAATGTTCTACATCTATGTCTGAATCTCCGAATTGGGAAAGGGTGCATTAAGATTTTTTCTTTTAGTTATAAAACTAATTATGGGACCCCGTTTTCCTTGTGAGGGTACCCATCAGCCATTTCTGGGTCCACTCCTCCCCTTTGGATTGTGGACAGATCGTCTCTTCAACGTTGATGGGGAATTTCATCCATGCCAACTAAAATCTAAGTATTATTCATTTGCTAAATCTTTAATATTTAATTTTGATTGATTACTTTAACGTAGTTTACTAAATCTCTCGATTTCCCCTTTGCAAGATTAATCACTATGAAGGATAATGGATCCAAGGGATATCCTTAGTCGAAAAGGTATTTGAGTTCCAAATCTCGGCGTTTAATTTAAACTTCTCAGGTTTTGTTTATTAGTGGTACAGGGTCCTTACCCTAGGGTACTCTTCTATGATAATTTTGAATCAGGGTTTCATGGATAAACCAATTATTTGTAATTTGCTTCTTTAATGGAATACATGGTTGTAAAATAAAATCCATTTGAATATGATTTCACAATTCACAATACCAGTGGCATCATGTATTATGTAGACTATTGAATCTCTATTTATTTTTGGACCATCATATGTATATAATGTAATTTCCTTTGAAAAGGGAGGATTGTTATTTGCTTTATCTATGTTATGTGGTACCTGTACAAAGACTAAAATTGTATTCTACATGTATATTTATGTACATAAATATATCTACATGGATACATGAAAATACACACAATTATCCTCTATAGAAGCACATATTCACTTGTAAATTTCTAGAACACAGACAACAATTCTAACATTATTTATGCCTAGTCAAACATATACATATATTACTATCTATACATATATAAATAAACTTCATTAGTAATTAAAACTCACAATAGCTTTCTTATCTTTACTCAGTGACTATAATCAAACTGTAAGATAATTATCCTATAATCATTTCATTATGTCGGCTAATAATTAACAAAACATTCAACATTCAAAAGGTAGATGTACATATCTAAGCAAGATGCTAGAACACAAATGGAACAACCAAGTTCCACCCAACCATAGAATAGAACAACCAAATTACTTGCTTCGTTCACCTCCTAGCTTGACCATGAGTCCACAAGGGAAAATTCCAATGATCCTCTTTTTCTACAATCCTTATTTCAGAGAAGAAAATCCCCTTGCCTCACACTAAACCGTGTTCATAACAACAAGTGAAATCCTTTCTCCAACATACTAAGAAATGTCCTGCCTCCTCCCATATGTTGTATATCATGAGCATCTTTTGCCTAGGTATTTTTCCCTCCTTGGGATTTTTCGCAACTTTACAAATCCTTGATTTTTAGGGGATGCTAGTGCTCAAATTCCTCATTTTCCACTTGTAAAATTCAACCCTGAGGTAACTAAAGTTCGTTCCCCACTCATGGAGTCATGGTCAGTTGTTTTCAACCTGGTTGTTCCATTTGTCCTTCAAAAATTAATATATAAAAAGATTTTTCTTTTACATGTGTTAGAGTTAAAAAGTTAGTTGGGAAAATAAAATATTTTCCCAACAGTCACAAACAATTAATTACAAATAATCAAATTCCAAATTTGTATTTTCCATAAATGGAAATAATTTTTCAAATACAAA
The DNA here is from genome assembly GCA_010110895.2 of Picea sitchensis. Classification (NCBI taxonomy): domain Eukaryota; kingdom Viridiplantae; phylum Streptophyta; class Pinopsida; order Pinales; family Pinaceae; genus Picea; species Picea sitchensis. The sequence continues at coordinate 16,533 of SNQJ01S0028732.1, forward strand.
TTTTCCAAAAACGGAAATTTATTTCTAAGTGCACACAAACTTTAATAATTAATTATTTTTTGGGATATTACATCCTTCCCCCCTTTAGTACAACACTATCCTCAGTGTTGATTCCTCTCTCAGAATAGGGTTGGATAATATTTTTGCAAATCTTCCTCCAATTCCCAAGTGGCCTCCTTAGGACTAAAGTGCTTCCATTGCACTTTTACCTGGGCGATGGCTTTGTTCCGTAGTATTGTTTCTTTCCTGTCTAGCATGCACAAAGGTTTCTCTTAGAAATCACCTTTTGTGTCCACCTGTACCATGTTCCAACCGATGATGTGAGTAGGATCATGAATATACTTTTTCAACAAAGAAACATGAAAAACATTATAAATTTTTAAATTTGCAGGGAGTGCAAGTTGATATGCCATGGGTCCAATTCGAGCTAAGATCTCGAAGGGTCTAAAAACCCTGGGCGCCAATTTTGAGTAGTTTCCTAGCTTCAATGAAATTCTTTATGCTCTGACTTTCAAGTACATGTGGTCTCCAACTTGAAATTCCTAGTGTCTCCTTTTCAAATCTGCGTAGCGTTTTTGTCTATCCTGTGCCTCTTTTAAATTTTTTTGTACCTTTCTTACCGTTTTCTCCCTTTCCTGGAGAATTTCTAGTCCCATCATGATTCTAACAACTGGGTTATCCTAGCTAATCGAACTGGTACACTTTCTATCGTACAGTACTTCGAAGGGGCTCATCTTAGTCATTGTCTGATAACCATTATTCTACGCAAATTCCACTAAGTGTAGGTATTCCTCCCACTTAGTTGGTTTCGTCCTTACGTACATTGGTTTCCTCTCTTGGAATGGTTACGTTATTTTTTTTGAGTCACAAAAACTAATCCTTATCTTCCACAATCTGGTTTATTCATTCAGTTTTCCCATCCATTTGTGGATGGTAGCTCGTGCTGAAATTCAGGTTAGTATTCAACCCTGAAAACAATTCTTTCCAAAACGTTGATGTAAATTTGACATCTCTATACAAAATCACCATTTTAGGAATACCATGCAATCTAAATATTTCCTTCATAAATATTTCAACGATGTTAATATCTTTATAAGTAGATTTCACATGAATAAAATGTGCATACTTTCTAAGTTTATCAATTAGTACCATAATCGAATCATTCTGCTTTTGAGTTTCATGAAAACCTATCATAAAGTCCAATGAGATAGTCTCCCACTTCCATTTTGGTATATGTAGAGGTTGTAGAAGGACGGCTAGATGTTGATGTTCAACCTTCACCTGTTGACAATCTAGGCATTTATATAAGTATTCAGATGTCTCACCTTTCATGTTAGGCGAATAAAACAACTTCATCAATGTTGATACCATTTTCTCGTATCCTGACTGACCAGAATATGGCTTATTGTACACTTCATCCAAAAGTTTTAGCTTTAATTCAGTAGAATCGGATATGTGCAACCTATTTTTGAATCTTAACAGTCCATTTCTATCCAAACTAAGATATGTTCTGTCCAAATTTTATGCATTACCTTGTAAATATGCTATTGTTTTGATGTATTTTTCGTCATTACCACTTGTCGATCTTATCCTTTGTTCAATGTCACTTTATTTTCTACTAATACTTATCTCAAACATTCCATTAGTTATCCTACTTAAGGCATCTACAACTTTGTTTTATTTACCCTTGATGTGTATTACTTCAAAATTGAATTCACTCAAGAAGGCCAACTACCTTGCTTTCCTTGCTTTAATATCTGGTTGACTAAATAAGAATTTCACACCACTTTTATTGGTTAGAAACAAAATTTTTATGCCCATTAAATAGTGTCACCACATTTTTAACACATGAATTACAACTGCTTATTCCAACTCATGTGCGACATAGTTTCACTCATGCTCTTTTATTTTTTGTGATTCGTAACAAATAATGTGTCCTTCTTAATTTAGGAAACCTCCCAAGCCTTCTTTTATTGCATCCATGCAAACTGTAAACTCTTTAATAGCATATGATACCCTTGAAATAGGTGTTGTAGTTAACAATTCTTTTAACTTATTAAAATTGTCCTCACATCTATGTGACCAAGTAAACTTTGTCCCCTTTTTCTATAGGGATGTGATTAGGTATGCAATCTTAGATAACCCCTGGATAAATATATGGTAGTACCTGGTAATTCCCATGAATGATTGGATGTGCACCACATACTTAGGTATAGGCTATTCCATGATGGATCTTCTCTTCTCTTGGTCAACTGCAATACCTTCTTTAGATATTACATGTCCTAGGTATTATATTCTCTTTTGGTAGAAGTGAAATTTGTCAAATTTTACATACAACTTGTGTTTCCTTAAGGTATGTAATACTATATTTATATCTTCTTCGTGTTCTTCTTCCATTTTCAAATAAACTAAAATGTCATCAATAAATACCAAAACAAATTTATCCAAGTATTGACTGAATATGATATTCATTAAACACATAAATGTTGTTGGTGTGTTAGTAAGACTGAACGAAATAACAACCAACTCACAATGTCCATACCTCTCTCTAAAACTTGTTTTACTTATATCTTCATCCTTTATTCTAACTTGGTGATAACCAGATCTTAAATCTAACTTAGAGAAAGTATTTTCTCATCCCACTTGGTCAAATAGGCTGTTAATTTTGGGTAGAGGGTACTTGTTCTTAATAGTAATATTGTTTAATTGTCGATAGTCAATACATAATATTAAAGTCCCATATTTCTTTTTAACAAAAAGGATCGGTGCTACCCAATGCCAGACACTTGGTCTGATGTATTCCTTGTCCAACAATGCCTGTAGCTGATTTTTCAACTCTGTTAATTCGGGTAAACTCATCCTATAGGGTGCCTTAAATATCAAGGCTAATCCGGGCAACAGATCGATGGAGAAATCTATCTCTCTCCTTGGAGGCCGTTCTGGTATTTCATCCACAAATAAATCTCTAAACTCATGCAAGATGGTAAACTATTCTAGGTTGGGTTTATCTTCCTTTCTAATAGATTTTTCACTTGAATAGCATAAACCTGACAACCTTTACGCATACAATTCTTAAACTCGATGGCTGAAATTTGCCTAACTGGGACTAGTTTTTTGATGCGTATTGTCCTACTTGTGTTTTTTTCGTCTCTATAAGTAAGTGATTTTTCATAGAAATCCAAAATTACTTTATGTTTCTCTAACCAGTCCATTCCAATTATTATATCGTAAGATCCCAAAGGTAAAAGATTCAGATTTAACTTTGTATTTTGGCCATCTAAACTACGTTCACATCCATAAATGAAATCTATTACTTTTCTCTTAGTCCCTGTTGCTAGATGCACTAACCAGGATTTAACATGCTTTACTTTCTTATGCTTGTTCGAATCAACTAAACCATGAGTAACATAACTCATAGTAGCTCCTGGGTCAATTAAAATAGAAATAGGATTATTATTAAATTTACCTTCAATTTCCACTATGGTGGATTGATGATCATCTTGTCAGCCATCCACAACTACATTAACTATGTGCACTTTTTTTCCCACATCTCTCACTGTAGAGGCCTCTTGCAGATTATGAATTATGGTCCTTGTTGCGGAAATTAAATGTGGAAAGTTCCTCCTTAAGTGAGGTTCTCCACACTCCCAACATTTTAACGGTTCGTTGGGGATGTCCCCAGATTAACTGTTCTACCTCCCCCTTAGGTGTTTTGAATATTGGAATGAAAATATTTTCTTTGGAAATTCTTTGTCGCATTTCGGGAAGGGGCTAGTTGGAATCCTTTCTTCCGTTGATTCATTCTGTCCTAATTCTTTTCCTTCCAATCCTTGGTAATTTCAGACTGTTGTTTGTACTAATCATAGCACATCTGGGCCTTTCAAAATACTTTGCTTAAGGTCTTGGGATTGCCAAATTCAATTCTGGCCTTGTAGGACTATGGTAGACATCTTAGGAATTGCTGGATTTTTACTTTGTCTTCCCTAATGTATGACACAAATCTTAATAATTCAAGAAATTTGTTTATCAGTTCGTCCATAGTCATTCGTCTGAGTCTTAGCTCATAAAATTCTTTAGTCTTTCATTCATAATAAATTTATGATAAATATTGTTTCTTAAAGTATTTCTTGAAGTTTGACAATTCCTTATGTTTCTCCTTTAAACCCTTGCCCAAATTCAGGTCCTGCCACTAGTCTATACTCGCCTTTCTTTTCAGGTTATAAATGGCCATTATGGCCTTCATGTTACTAGAATAATTATAAATATGTAAATATTTTTTTATATCCAGTAACCATGCTTCAACCTCCTCCCCTGTCCTGGATTCTCCATCAAAGGTGGATGGTTTGATCTTCTTGAATTCACCCTCTAGGTGGTCCACCTGTTTTGTTTTCCTTCCTATTATTGTTTTATTTTCTTCTGTTGGTGTGCCTTCAGAAGAACTGTTCTCGTTTCACTAGATTTTTTGGAGGCTCTTTTGCTGACCTCTTCATCCTTTTCATTGTCCTTTGGAATCTTCTTTGTTACGATACTACACAAAAACACTTCATTTATCTCTTGTTGGCCTTCATGTGCCTTTTTTAGTTTCTCATTATCTGCCTTGAACGCTTGTAACTCCACGATAAGATTCCTCATTGTTTCCAAAACCTGGGTGGCTGAAATTCCTTCACTATTTTTCCCAGGCTCTCTAGGATGTACTTGATCGATGTTCTCCTCAAGTATGAACTCCTCTTCGTTCTGTGTTTCCATTATCACAATAGAACAAAATTTTATGTTTGTAACAGTAAGCATTTTTGTTAGTTTTTCCTTTAACAGGATAAAATGTACTAAACTAATTTTGGCCTTGCTCTGAGGTCCAAGTGTTGTAACCTTCAGCTCTAATACCATATGTAATGTACCCCAAATTTACGAAAATAAAAAATAAAAAATGGTTAGGTACATTAAATCTCTTTCATCTTTGAAAAGATATTTCAAAAACACATAACTTTAATGTATGTGGAGTAGTTCTTCTATTTCTATAGTCCTTTGAAAAAATGGTGCTTATATTTTCTTGATACAATGAAATGTTATATATAATAACTTTGTCTCTGGAAATGCATCATGTAATATGAAAAAACATATCGCGTAATCATTACGCAATTATTGACTATCTTATAGTCTACCCATGAACCTTAATTATTTATCCATTAAGATGCAAGTGCACCTATTCACTGTGAAATACCATATAAGTCTCATATTTGACAACATTCATCTTCACATATATAGGCATAAATAGTTTAGTACCTAAACTATTTCAACCCCATTCTAATAATTCCATGATACTCGTACTAGTATAATATATTCTATACTACAAGGATTTTATACATAAAACAACCCTTAGCGTAAGTGTATTATTTAACATACAAGTCGTAGATGGGATGACTTCATTATTACATAAATATTGATAACTTGATTCCTGTAAGTACATGTGTTAACACTCAGATTATTATTATGAGATGATTAGCAATAGATGTATCTCTTGTTGTCGTTAGAATTCTCCCCATGATAACAATCATTAGTCTGGAACTCGTTTAATGAGTCGTAAATATAATATCAAACCCTTAACCAGATGAGGCGGACATGAATGAAATGCACAGTTGTATCCCTAAATGGTTGGCATTATACTCCGCAATAAATTGATAAGAGGTCTAAAGAAAGGTATGACAGTCGTTACTTAAAACCCTTCTTAAACCATTAATGGAGATCTGCGAATTTACCTCCCTGAAAAACTGTCACTTGGCCAACGTGCCCAACGTAACCCTGTCGCTTCACTTTGTTCACATGGCAAGGTATTGTTGCATAACTACCACTATTACTCTTCTCTACGAAGGGTTTCTAGGTGGCTATTACCTCATATCTCCTTTGGTTCAGTGTATTTTGTGAAGACGCTTCTGTGCTAACCCTACAATGCTTAGCTCTGTAAGTATGTGATTCGTATTTTATGAGAAGAATGAAATGACTACAGATTATTAATAGGTTCTTAACACAAAATAAAAGAGATACAATAAAACTAGTTTTCTATTCAATAAATAAATAAGATGAAATTGTAAAATGCAACAGAAACAAGCTTGTTGGAATGGTGGCGGCTTATCTCTGAGAAGAGATGTGATGGTTGCCCTCATTTGCAAGAAGGAGATTACAATGAGGCTCTGAAGGATTTTTTACAATAATAAGTAATGCCAAAAACCCTAGACATCTGAAAACCTAACCCTAGGAGATGAAGCGCCAAAAGTCATGTGGGCCCCTTTTGGGTAAGTTAGTACATCAATTTCCCAGGGTCATAACTTTTTCATACGATCTTCGTTTTAGGCATATGATAGCATGTTGGAAAGTTATCATTGAGGATATTCATTTTAGGTGAAATATCAAAGGAAATTTCATATTGCAAACCTGTTTTCCCAAAAAAACATCGTTTAGGGCCTCAAAACGGCTCCAGAAGTGAAAAATACTACAAATAGTAAATTACCAAAATTGCCAGAAAATTATTTTGAGCCAGTTGGAAAAGGTCGGTGGCCACCGATATCCATCTAGATAAATCCTCTCTCCTTAGGAAGTAATGTTCTCCATTGCGTTCAGTCCCCCCATCAGATGAGGAAATTTCTGCTAAATTTGGCCACGGGTGATCCACTTGCCTTAGTTCAGGAGTTTCCCTACTTTGATGACTCGATAAAGATGGATCCTTTGTTGTCAAGTTCCATTGATATATGTGTCCACAATCAGATCATTGGATGCCTATTGTATGCAGTCAAGGTTGAGCTCTATTGGTGTCAATTGTTCTGCTACTTCTAAGGTGTCCAATAATGCTGGGAAATAAGGGCGAAGGAGATCCACATTGAAAACTGGGTGCAGGCCAAGGAAAAAAGGAATGTTGAGATCAAAATAATTATCCCCCATGGCCTTGGTGATAGTGTATGGCCCATAATGGAGTGGATGAAGCTTCCGATGGGGTCATGTAAGGCGTTCTTTTAGCAAGTGCAACCAAACTTTGTCTCCCACCTGAAACTTATGTGGCACTCGATGTTCATAATGGCATTGTTTGTACTTATCATTGGACTTCTGTAGGATATCCTGAACCTGTTGGTAGATGTGTTGGATCCACTCAATGAATTGAGTGGATTTATCAACTTCAATTGGAGCAGGAGATGAGTCGATCGAGGTGACTACAAGGGGAAGTGCAACATCTATGGGACCCAATGGTTAGAATCCCAACCCCACCTGAAAGGGGATGTGGTCGGTTGAGCTATGAAGGGCTCATTTGTAGCTATGCTGGAAATAGTGAAGGTTCTCATCCCATGTGCAAGGGTTCTTTGAATTATACATGTGAAGGATATGCACAATCATTTGATTTATGAACTCAGTTTGGCCCTCTGTCTAGGGGTGGAAGGTCGTGGATTTGGTGAGCTTGGTGTCCAACAATGACCAAACACTCGACCATAATGTGTTGAGAAATCGAATGTCCTAATCTGAGATAATGGTTTGTGGGATTTCAAAATGTACCCAAACTCATTCAAATAAGAGCTTGGAAATGGCCTCTATTGTGATGCTCTTCTTGCAGGCAACTAGAATCACCATCTTAGAAAAGCGATCAACAACCACAAAAACATAGTCATTTCCCCACTTGGTGCACAGGAGGCCCGAAATGTAGTCCATTGAGATGGATTCCCATGGCCTAGTAGGAGTAGGAAGAGAAGTGTACATGCCCTGTTTCTTAGTGGTCAGTTTGGAAATAGCACTGAAAGTGTAGTGTTGGATTACTGAGTGGGGGGGTGAATCAGTAATAGCGTAATTATAATCCTTTTTCTCCAAATAATCCAATTTTTATATCAATGTATAATTATTATCCAATAATGAGAAATAAGAAATGAAAAATCACACACATACACACTACACCAGTGTTTTACGTGGAAACCCAAATTGGGATAAAACCACATAATGTTTTTTCTTATATGTCTTGAAGAATTACATTCATTGGAAGCACCAACTTCCTTTGTTTTCCACATGCAACTAGAAGGAGGTTACAACCTGAGGGAAGCTCCAACTCCCCAATTCTATGGCTACAACCATAAGGAGACTACAATCTCCTAAGTTCTCCGGCTACAACGAGAAGGTGGCTACAACCACCTGTCCTTGCCCTGTCCAACCGCCCTGAAGTAGAAGTAGAATGATGGAACCACTATAACACTATCACTATGAGATATACCACTGTAAACCTGTACCAATAAACCTTAACCATCCATCAACCTATACCTCAACCTGTAATCAACCTGTACCATAAACAAGTGCATCAGCCATGCACCAACCTATACCAAACAATATGTAATCAATCTGTACCATAAAAAAGTGCAACCAACCATGTTCCAAGTATGTACCAATCATGTGTCAACTACTCATCAACTATGACTCATCAATATTTAGCAACATCATCAATTGTACACCTCATGTATGTTCCATCTCATCAACTACTTGTCTCAACCATGTACCCAACTTGTACCTCAACCAAAATCCCTCATCAATTTCATCATCCAAATATGATTTATAACTCTGTAATAGACTTGGTGTATATGATAACATACCTACAAACCTTCCTTAACTTTAAACAACATGATACTAGCATTTACATCAAACTTTTCTTTAGTCTCACATGACTAGTTTTGGATTAGTCAACAACCCTGACTTGAAATAATCCTAACTTTGTACCTGTAATGAATAAATATATAAAACTAATATACAATGTTCTTCAGTTTGTTTTATAAAATTCCTCCAGGTTTCACTGCTTGGAACCTCTCAGAAAATTAGTTATAGCAAAAATGGCATAGCTTGTTGAATTTTGGCTTATTCTAGAGAGCGGCCTTGTAGAGCATGCCCCACACAGAATATTTGTTGAATAGATATGAAACTATTACAAAGAATACCATAGACTGTACTATAACCAACACATTTTTTTGTACTGAATTTGGATCTTTTATGAATAAGTTATGACGTTTTTACCTGAAACACATGTTTTTGACTAGTTTCAGGACTAGCTACAAACACTATTGTCCACGGAGTGTAACTCCAAAAATACAACGAACCACAAGTTGAATTTTTTACCACATATACTTGGATATGTTTCCTCAAGGAAATACCATTTTCATGGTCTTAATCATTCTAGAAAAAACATTATTTTGAAAATGCTGAGATGACCTATAAATAACATACCTTAGAAAGCATCATCAAAAGAATTTATCCTTCCTTGAATTTTGGCCTTCTTTTCTTCACCTTCCCTCAGAAATTTGGCTTAGATATCCTTTGGTTACCTCATACACCTATAGGTATTAAATATTCTCAAGTGTGTTTTAAATGAGAGAGCCTTGCCTCTTATTTATACTCTCCAAGTAGCTTCCTTAAAAACATCTTCTAGGTCACTTTCCCACTTTCCTTATTTTAGGGTTAACCCACTTCTAATTTCTCCATTAAATTTATTATTTAAATAATTGATTTTGTATTCAATTTGAATTAGAGTGCACTCATCATTTCACTTTATTATTTAGCTTTAAAAACTCTTAAACCACTTGGACTACTTTGACCTTTTGGGACTTCTAGATGACATATGAGGGTCCTCCAACTTCGTAAGGCCATAACTCTCAAACCGTGAGGAGTTATGTGGTGTTACACATACCACCAGAAATTGAATGACATGTACTATCCATATAGAATAGTATTACCTAAAAATATATCAAAAACTCATACTATTATCCATCAAACAAAATTGGGTCCATTACCCAAACATGGGTTCTCCAACTTCTCATGGCCATAACTCTCTATCCATGAGGATTTATGTGACCTTCCACATACCATCGGAAATGGCATGATAAGCACTATCCATATAGGATAGTTTCACTGAAAAATTCTTGGTGTTCATCTCATTATTCTACAAATAATCATGGGTTCTCTAACCATACTTCTAGGATAAATCAATCTACAAAGCATCTTCCCGTGAGGGATTTCACCATAAGGGGACCACATTGGAGTTCATCCATTTCTACTTATTATGAACCATGATAAGAAAATAATGAGTCATCTTTACATAAAACAATCTTGGGTCCATTACCCAAACTTTGTGCTATGGGGCTTTCTTTAAGGGTTGACATCAATGACAACCAACCTTAATCAACAATGTCCCCCTTTAGCATTGATGGAAACACTCTGATCCAATACTGAAATCAGATCACTCATGCTCCCCCTAGAACCATGCCTCTGTCCTCTATATCTGATAAATCTGCTCCCCCTATAACCATGCCTCTGTCCTCTGCATATGATAAATCTCTCCCCCTAGAACCATGCCTATGTCCTCTACATATGATAAATCTCTCCCCCTTTGTCATCCATGTCAAAGGTATCTTTTCATCCGGGGTTGCTCCCCCTGACTGAATTTTCCTCTTATGGTGCTTCCTCATGTAAATCTAAGACATATAATATAAGCATTCAAAAACCATTCATTTTGGAGTATAAATAACTCAAAGTCTCTGGTGAAAATATTCAAAGGATTCCCGCGGAAGTGGTTTTGTGAAGATGCCTTCCACTTGTTCTTTTGTGCCCACATACTCAACTCTGATGTTCTTTTCTGCAGCATGCTCTCGTAGAAAGTGATACTTGATTGGAATGTGCTTCATCTTGGAGTGCATCACTGGGTTCTTTGAGATACTTATGGCACTTGTATTATCAAAATAGGTTGGAATGGGCTCATCATACTCAACTTGTATATCTGTCAGAGTTTGTTTCATACAAAGAACCTGTGTACAACATGATGCTGCTACAATATACTCTGCCTCAGCTGTAGATAAAGATACTGATTATTTTTTCTTTCTTAGCCTTGATACTAAACACTCACCCAAGTAGAATGTTGCTCCACTGGTGCTTCATCGGTCATCAATACAACCTACCCAATCTACATCTATGTAGGAAATAAGTGATAGATCCTTTCCTTTTGGATACCATAATCCAAAATCTTATGTTCCTTTGAGATATCTGAAAATCCTCTTCACTGCTAACACATGTGACTCCTTTGGTACTGCTTGAAATCATGCCACCTGTCCAACTGCCTGTATTACATCTAGTCTAGATGCTATCACATATAGTAGGTTTCCAATCATTGACCTGTATTGCCTCTAATCTATAGACTTCGAATCATCATCTTTTCTCAACTTGCAACTGGTTTGCATGGGAGTGATACCTGGTTTGCAATCTTCCATTCTGAACCTCTTTAGCATTTCTCTGATATACTTGGTTTCTTTGATGTATCTGAAGTCCCAGAAAGAAGGATAGTTCTCCAAGTAATGACATTTCAAATTCATTTTGCATATCTTTTGCAAATTTATGGCTTAACTTGTCATCATCACCACCAAAAATAATATCATCAACATAAACTTCAATTAATAAAATTTTACCTTCACTTACCTTGATCTAGAGGTTGTTATCTGTACTTCCTTTTCTGAGCCCTACCTGTTCCAGATACTTATCTAGTCTAGAGTACCATGCTCTAGGAACCTGTTTTAGATCATACAAGGCCTTCTTTAATTTACACACATAATATGTGTTCTCTGACAACTAAAATCCTTCTGGTTTTTCAATGTAGACTTCTTCTTCAAGTTCCCCATTCAGGAAAGATGATTTTACGTCCATCTTATATACTTAAAATTTTTTGGAGCATGCATAGGCTAAAAGCAACCAAATTGCTTCCATTATGGAAACTAGGGAAAATGTCTCTTCAAAGTCGATTCCTTCAATCTGTGCATATCCTTTACATAGCAATCTAGCTTTGTTCCTTGTAACTTGTCCATATTCATTTAATTTATTCCTGAAAACACATTTTTTGTCGATTACATTCTTATTCTTTGGTCTTTGAACCAGTTCCCAAGTGTCATTTTTCTCTATTTGATCCAATTCTTCATTCATGGCCTTATTCTGAAATTCATCCTTGTTGGCTTCTTCAAAACAGTTTGGTTCAATTGTAGATAAGATTACTAGGTGTGTTTGTTCTGGTGAACGGGTTTTGTTTCTAGTCTCAACTCTTGCATCTTTGTTTCGAATAATCTGATCTAACGGATTATTCTTATGTAGTCATTTGCTAGGTGTCTTTGGAGATACTTGTTGAACTTGCTCTTCTATTTTAGTATGATTCTCTTCATATTCCTCTTCTACTTCATCTTTTGCTTCTTCTTCTTTGAAAATTTGTTCCATTGATTTGTTTTCTTCTTCCTTTGATTCTGGTCTGCCTGTTTCATCAATTGTTACGTTGATGCTTTCTACAACTTTGTTCAATCTTAGATTGTAACACTTGTATGATTTCCTTGTACTTGAGTAACCAACAATTACTCCTTTGTCCACATGAGAGTCAAACTTCCCCATTCTTCCATCTTCTCTTTCGATGTAGCATTTGCTTCCAAAAACTCTGAAGTTCTTCACATTTGCTAGTCTTCCTTTCCATAGCTCGTAGGGAGTTTTATCAGTGTTGTTTCTGAGCATTACTTTGTTTTGAATGTGAACTGATGTATGCACTACCTGTGTCCAAAATATATCTGTCAATTTGGAATCCATTAGCATTGTTCGAACCATTTCTTGTATTGTCCTGTTCTTTCTTTCAACAACTCCATTCTGTTGAGGTGTCCTAGCAATGGAGAATTGCCTTTTTATTCCATGATTGTTGCAATAGTATATAAATTCATTTGAAGTGAACTCTCCTCCATTATCAGATCTCAAGCATTTGATTCTTGAATCCATCTCATTTTCAACCATTTCCTTGTAGATCTTGAAGTTTTCAAAAGCTTCTGACTTTGGTCACACATTTGACTCACACTTAGAAGATTATGTTTCATATATTCTACCAATAGAACATTTTGTGCCTTTTTATTCTTGTTCCCAATTCAGACTGGGCCTTCTCCAATGATTTTGGCTGAATTATCATTTCCGAATGAGACTGATCCATTTCTTTCCTTTTGCAATGTAAGGAATTTGTCTCTATCACTTGTCATGTGTTTTGAACACCCACTTTCAACATACCAACCATGTTTCTTCTACTTAGCTTGTAGAGAGACTGTGTATTCTTCATTTCTATACTGATCCTTCTTTCTTATCCTTGTCATTTTCTAAGGTTCTTGTCTGTGACTATTTTTATTTTGTTAAGGTTATTTAGAAGGGACTGTCATTCTGCAATTTTTGGCCATGTGTCCAAAATTGTTACATTTGTAACATTCCACTTCAGTGCTCAAATATTCAAACCTTTTGTAACTTCTTCTTTTTGTTTCACTAGGTCTTCTTGAGTAACCCATTTGTGTATGACTCTCAAAGTTGTTATTGTTCCTGTTGTTAGCTCTACAATTCACAACTTTATGTCCAAAATTATTACATGCGTAACATAAACCAAAAAATATAGTTTGATACATGTGAGTTGAAGATATTATGAAAGAAGGTGCTCTTATGAATCCTTCTTCTTCTTGAGGCTTATCTGTCTATTGTTGATTCTGAAATATGAATCTTCTCGACGGAGGAGTGTCCCTGTAATCTTCCTATCCCCTTTGATTGTTTTTGCATATATTTTTGGATTTGTTTCTTTCTCTATTGTTTTGCATCTTGATCCTTTTTATGTCTGATTGTATCCAAGTCTAGAATTGTCAAGATGAGATTTTTTACTGCTGATAATTTCATCCAGAACTTTTGAGCTATACTTCACATTTTTCTTTTGAATATCCTTTCTTAGTGTAACGATCTCTTCTTCCAAGTTTCCATTGATCTTTTCCTTTTCTTCTAGTTGTTTTGTGAGTGCTTCTTCAATTATTTTATCTTCTTCTATTTGAACCTTCAATCTTGTGATCATTTTTTCTAGTTATCGAGCGTCCTTTTTCTTGTCTAGTTCTTCTTGTAGTTTCATGTTTTTATTCTTTTCTCTTCTGATAAATTCTATGGCACACATTAATTCTTCTCAATAGTCAACTTCTGCCTCTTCAATTTCATCTTCGACTTCTTCATATCCTTCTTCGACTTCTTCATATTCTTCTTCAGAGTCTTCTTTATCAGAATCTTTTACTACCATGAACATAACTCTTTCTGTTTCACTATCACTGATTTCATCTTCATCTGATGATCAGATAGATGTCTTCTTTGATGCATAAGATTTTCTTGAAATATTTCTTTGTAGTTCTTTTTCCTTTATATGTGTGTTTGCCTTTTGAGTAACCTTCATAATTTCTCTTTTTCTTATGAGGACATTTGTTAGAAAAATGACCAATACCATCACAATTAAAACAAATTAAAGGAATCTTACATCTATACTTACCATTGGTTCCCTTGTTTAGTCTTTTGACGAAGTTGTCCACTTCTTCACCATCTTCTGAGATGTCGTTGCTGCTACTATATTCTTCTTGTTCCTTTTTATTTTGATTTGATCTTTGGGATGATTTGAAGGCTACCTCTTTTACATCTGGATTTTCCTGTTCAGTTCTCATTTCATATGCTATGAAGATTCCATGCAGTTCGTCCATGCTTATTGATTTTAGATCTAATATTTCTTCTAGTGATGATATATTAGGGTTGAATCTCATAGGAAGAGATCTTAGTACCTTTTGAACAATTACAGATTCTTCAATTTCTTCTCTCAATCCTATGATTGCATTCACTATTTCTTCAACTCTTAAGAAGTAGGTTGCAATCTTCTCATCTTCCTTCATTTTTAGTTGTTCGAACTGACCTCTGTAAGTTTGAAGTTTTGTTTCTTTAAATTTTGTATCTCCTTCATAAATATTTTGAAGCTTGTCCCAAATATATTTAGCAGATTTACAA
>SNQJ01S0028732.1:47838-60708 GCA_010110895.2 Picea sitchensis
GAGCAACATTTTGATAGGATCTCCTGCTCCCTCATATTTATTTTCTTCCCCCATGGGCGGTCGTCGGGGTTTGCGAGGTTGATCTTGCAAAGGTTCAACCAGATCGATCCCCAACTCCTTATACCCCGATATCGTTGGGGACATGCAAAGAAGGATCAAGAATGAGCAGACCGTTGTGATACCACTGATCCAGATTTATGTAGGAACACAATGAAATACAAGACTCTTTGCAGTTACAATATTTCAACATTTTACAGTTTCAACTTATTTCCTTATTGAATACAAAACCAATTTTACTGTATCTCTGTTATTCTGTGTTAAGCATCTTTTAATAATTTGTAGTCATTTCATCCTACTCATAAAATCTGGATCAGTGGCATCAGATCATTCTTATTCTTTTTTTTTCTGAATGCATGTCCCCAACGAGGTCAGAGTACAAAGAATTGGCTCTCGTGCTTGTTTCTCTTGAGGACCAAAACTCTCGCACGCCCAAGCGACCTCTCATGGTAGGAGAAAAGAAAAATGATGGGACAAGAGATCCTTTAAAAATTTTGCTTGAGGAATCCCTCACACAACAGAGGAACGAGATGATGAATAGTTTTGTGAAAATCCTTCGGTGACTACCAACAGGCGATGCATCTTCTTCGAGCAGAGGCACTGCCCCCTTCAAGGTATAAATAAACTTTGTCATTATTGTATTTGAAGGTTAGATAGACGCAAATGGTGTATCTTAGCACTCTGTAATTTTCCCAAGGGTATGGATGCAGTCACAGAGGTAACATAAAACCACTTGGACTCTTGGATCTATCCTTCCAAGACTCAGAGAGGGCTCTCTCTGTCTGACCTAGTTTTGTTATAGATTTTAGATGTTAGGAGAGTTATAAGGTGCAGAATTTGTTTTAGATTTGAGAGGTTTGGATGAAGGACTTGTTAGCACCAATTATTGCAAGCATGTGTTTCTCTCTGATTTTAGGCCCTTGGTGTAAAGGTGTATAAATGGGGTTTAAAAACCCATCAAATGCATTTTGTTCAAAGGCGGCAGTCATGAGCACCAATCACAGCACACAAAAGAAGTCCATTTTGGGCTTGAAATCAAGCGAGTGGGCATTTTGTTTTCAACGGCAAGGATCCATAGATGGAGCAGGTCGATGGTCATCGGGCAAGCTTAAGTCATAGAGCTGCACAAGGTTTAGTGCATGGGCTCATCTCTTATGGCCAAAAATGTGAAATGACTAGCCATTTTGGCATTCCAACTACCTGGACTTCAAAATACAAGGGGTCTCTCCTCCACTGCATCGGGAATCGCCGAAACCCGAAACATGAAATGTAAAAGCCCCCTAGGAGTCGGTTCAACATTATAGCTACTGGGACTTTAAAAGACAAGGGGTCACTCCTCCACTACATCGGGAATCACCAAAACCCAAAATGGGAAATGTAAAATCCCCCTAGGAGTCGTTTCGTCATTCCGTCTACTGGGACTTTGAAAGACAAGGGGTCGCTCCTCCACTTCATTGGGAATCTACAAAACCCAAAATGTGAAATGTAAAATTCCCCCAGGGTCCTTTCGACATTTCGACTACTGGGACTTTGAAATACAAGGGGTCACTCCTCCACTGCATCGGGAATCACCGAAACCCGAAATGCGAAATGTAAAATCCCCCCAGGAGCCTTTTCGACATTCTGGCTACTGGGACTTCAAAATACATGGGGTTGCTTCTCCACTTCATTTCGAAACCCCAAAACATGAGATGCAAAAGCCTCCTTGAAGACAATTGCATGGCCCTGTGGTTACATTGAGAGTGAAACCTGAAGAAATCAAGGTTGGCCTCCAAGATTTCGAAAACCGACATGTGGTCACTCTCTATGTATTCAGTCTCGGCCACCCTCCATGGCAGAAGCAGTTAATGAATATTGAGCATGTGGTTGAGACCTCAGATCAACCCATAAATGGAAGGCATGGGAAGGGTCAGAAGTAGTCAGTTCATGGTACTCCGATGGATAGTTTCCCTGCAGAAGCCATGTCGTCTGAAGCAGTGTCAGACAAGAAGTTGTGTGTACAGTCTGAAGGAAGATCATGTGCACGTAAATCCTTAAATAAGGTAGCTCAGCTACCCTCCTGGGGTTAAGGAGGTGAATGGATCTAAGTATATAGACTGAGTTTTCATATTTTGTAAAGGATGGATGGTAGAGCAGAGCTCCCAACTGTAATGTTTTAATGAAGCATTGGTTTTCCTAGCTATGTATCTGTATATGAAATTTCCTTGTTTAATGTAAGGCAACTCTCTTTCTCATCTTGTTTCGACCTCATACTGAAAGGGTTCATGATTGATTGATTCACATGAATCATCGTGACTATGTTATCATAAAGGATTTATTATAACATTGTTATGTTCTTTTAGTGTTTATGATTTTGAATATAAGAAGTTCTTGTGTTCAAAGTTTTCTTCTACAAGCTGTTGGAAGCCCGATGCCTACAACAACCCTTCACATTTCTTCACATAATTCTTCCTCCTACTCACCCTTATTACAACTTACTGTCTGAAGTTGAACCAAGACCCGATCTGCTTGTGAATGCCTGGCCTAGTTTCTGAGTTAGAATGATATTGTTCTGAGTTTACTTCCATTCATCACCCTTTATCAACAAATAGTGACATAAACTAATGGACCTTGGGCTTACTCCTACTGCAATCCATCAGTGACCTCTGACGCCAACATTTTTGGCGTCGTTGCCAAGGACGAAGTTGAAAATTTTCCCTGGGATTGAACGACATCGAGCCTCTGATTCTGAAGGTGCATCAGGCATCAAAGCCCTACGAGATTTCTACTATGCACCTGGCAACTCCATTGTTAAGACTCCACTGTGGTGAACCTACTATTTCAGTTGTGGCTTCCAGAGGTAGACACACGCGGTCCCATCCACAGCTGCCTCTAGCTACACCTGAAGTTGATCTAGAGGTGATTATTAGATAAGGAAAGGCCTCTGAAGGAGAAACTTCCATCGTTGAACCAGGGAATTTTCCATATCCTTCTGTAGAAAATCCATTTTCTTCTTCTTAGCTTCCTAGCAGACCTTTTTCTAAAGTATCCTGTTTCCTGAATTTTGGAAGTGTTCCTGCTGAGTTTTCCCCTCCTAGTCTGGGATTGGAGGGAGAAATCCTGGTCACTCCCCTCTCCCCTTCAGCTGTACCTTGGCATAGACCTAGGACTACAGAATATTTCCCCACCCCTAGCTTTACCACCCCTCCTCTTATTAATGTTGCTACTACTGCAAAGAGAGAAGAATATTTTGACTCAAACCCCTTAGCCTTCTCTCTGAATCCCCCATGGTTCCCCCTTCCACCTGGAAGATCATTTCTAGTATCCCCCATTCGAGCTCCTTCTCCTCCGAGTTCTCCTCCACCTAATATTCCTATGATAGGAGAAAATACCCCCATGACCAGAATGGAGGCTATAATAGCTGCTAGGTATGATCCCCTTTTGTTACCTCAGCCTCTCAATGCCCTCCCAGTAGATGGCTACCTTAAGCAGTTGCCCAGTTTATAGGTGAAGGTTTCATAGCTGTAGAAGAACACCTTGAAGCCTTTTACAGTTTTACAAATGATCATGTTATCATGCATGCAGACGTATGCATGAGGATTTTTTTCCATAACCTTGAAGGTGAGGCTAGAAAGTGGTTTAGGGCCCTGCCTCCTAGATCTATCGATGGGATTGAGGCTTTGGATAATGCCTTTTTAGACAATGGAGAGACAAAAAAGACTTCATTTATTACATGACAGAGTTTAGGTCTTTGAAGAGAAAGGAAGGAGAGTCTATCTCTGATTTCTCCAAGAGATTCAACAAAATGTACAATAAGATCCCTGCTAAAATAAAGCCCTCAGAATCCTCTGCTAAGATCACTTATGCTAGAGCTTTTGATCCTGATTTCTTCCTTCTGTTGAGGGAAAGGAGAGCCACTACTTTGGCTCACATGCAGGATGCAGCCGTGGAAGTAGAATCTAACATATTGGTTGTTGACCGACTCAGTAATAAGGATGATAGAGACATATCCAGGAAGAGACCTGAAGCCTCCTCATCCAATTCCTCTCCCCTTCCCCTTCAGACGGACGAGGTAACTAAAGTGATAAAATTTCTTTTGTCTAGAATGGAAAGGTGGGAGTTAGAAGGGAAGCCCATGTACATAAATCCCCAAAATAATGATAACAGAGGCTTCAGGAGGCCTAGCAACAATGTGCCATAGGATTTTCCAAGGGAACAAAGAAGCAAAGACAGAGATGATTAGAGGATTCAAACCCCTCTCCAAAATAACCTAGTTTCTCATGAGGAAGGAGGGGAGATAGATGAGATCGACCCTGGAATTCACAGTATTGAAGACACTTCCCCTTTTCCACATTTGACCCAATCTGCATATGAAGGATCCCTTATGAACATTCAAATCAATGAGTGGAGTAAAGGGGAAAAGGCCAAAAACATTCCTAATAGATATCATCTTAGGTCAAAGAAGAAAGAAGGGAACTTTGATAGCCATGATCATCCCCTCATAGCGTAAAGACCTGCTAAACCTGCAACAATCACTGCTAAAGAAACGAAAACTCAGAATACTTCACTAACAACCAAAGAAACTGTCTCTGAGGTAAGGGAAACTCCTAAGCCTCTTTCCTCCTTTAGTTTTCAGCACAAAATTCAAAAAATTAGAATTCCTGTACCCTTCTCAGAACTAGTTAAAAATGAAGTTTTCAAAAGGTCCCTCTCCAAACTGCTACAATCTGAGTCCCGCCAGCCTTCCACAGACTCAATAAATCTTCAAGATAAAAAAATAGAAGTCGTACTAGGTCCTATGGTAGAATACAAAGATGATTCATCCCCTCCCTTCTACACATCCCTGAACATACATGATAAGGTGTTGCATAATTGCCTCATGGATTTAGGAGCTTCCCACAACCTTATGCCCAAAATAGTCATGGAAGAATTAGGACTGGAAGTGACAAAGGATTATCAAAATTTATACTCTTTTGATTCAAGGAGGGTGCAATGCCTTGGAGTCATCAAAGACATGGTGGTCTCTTTATTTCAGCTTCCAGTGAAGAATGTGGTCATGGACATTGTAGTAGCTGATGTTCCCCCCAAGTTTGACATGTTGTTGTCAAGATCTTGGATTAAAAAACTTGGAGGAACATTACAGATGGATCTCACATATGCCACCATTCCATTCTTTGGACGGGAACACAGGAGGTTGTATAGAGAAGATCAGTTGTCCTACATTGTTAGTGATGAAGCAGACCCCACCAATCATCCTATCTTTTCACTTGACACTGATTTGGGGTCTAGTTTATTGCAGCTCACTGATACTCCCGAAGCCCCTTTTCAAATCAGAAAGAAACCCATATTTAATCATGAGATACCTCCTCCAACCACCTCTATTTGGAATATGTTCTTTGACGAAGCTTCTTCTAGTGAAGGCGCTGGCGTTGGAGTGGTTTTTGTGTCACCTTGTCAGGAAATCATATGCTTGTCACACAAGCTAGAATTTGAAGCTACCAATAATGTGGCAGAATATGAAGCTCTTGTTCTGGGTTTAAGGGCTGCAAAAGAAATGGGAATTGAGGAGGTAGCAGTGTTCGGAGATGCTGAGGTGATAATCCAGCAAGTCAGAAATGTTTATCGGGATAAGCATCCTCGACTCAAGGGTTACATAAAACAGGTGTGGGACCTGATTGATAATTTCTTCTCAGCTTTCAACATTTATTTTATTCCAAGAAAGGAAAATACTTTGGCCGATTCCTTAGCTGTCTCAGTTAGTCTATTCAGGATCCCTCTGTCACCTAAGATCAAATATGATGTCGAGATAAGATATAGGCCATCTATCCCGAACAATATCAAGCATTGGAAGGTATTCGAAGACGATCTTGAAATCAAAAAATTTCTTCAATCTGTTGATGAATTTTCCGCATTGCACATTGATTAGGATCTTGATCTCGAAAGTCACCCTCACCCTGATATATTTTTAAATAAAATTGATAATCACCATATTATTCATTTTCCTAGCAATCACATTCCAAACGGACTAGTCCCTTTAGAAATATTGTTCGATGGAAATAATGTGGCAGTAAAGGGTAGGTTTTCAAATGGAGATGTTGATACAATGGAGTGCAACATCGGCACACAAGAGGAGCCTAAGTTTTTCAAGTTGTCAAGAAGTTTGACCAAAGAGAAGAGGGATGAATATATCAAGTTATTAAGAGAATTTTCTGATGTGTTTACATGGATCTATAAAGACCTTAAGACATATGACACATCTACCATTGAAAACAAGATCCCATTGAAGGGAGAGGCTAATCCATTTAGGAAGAAGTTAAGATAGATAAATCCCATGTTGTTTCCTATCATGGAGAGAGAAGTGAAGAAGTTGTTAGATGCCCAAATCATTGTCCCCTTGAGATATTCTGAGTAGGTGGCCAATTTTCTCCCGGTGAGGAAGAAAAGTGGAGAAATCAGGCTCTGTGTTGATTTTAGGAACCTAAACAGGAGCTCAAAGAAAGACAACTATCCCTTGCCCAACATGGAACACATATTGCAGAGGATAAATGGTGCATCTAGGATATCCATGATTGATGGTTTTTATAGCTATAATAAGATATCAGTCATTCCTGAGGATAGAGAAAAAATAGCTTTCACCACTCCTTGAGGCACATTCATGTATGCCAAAATGCCTTTTGGATTAATGAATGAAGGAGAAACATTTTAGGGAGCCATGGACATAGCCTTCATCAGGGAGAAAGATCAGTTTGTGGTGATCTATCTAGATGACATCACAGTCTTCTCTAGGTCTGATAAAGAGCATCGCTGTCACTTGAGGAAAGTTTTCTGGAAATGCTGGAGGTTTGGCCTTTCCTTAAATCCCAAGAAATATTTGTTTTCTATGGAGGGGAAGTTTTTAGGCCATATAGTATCAGCAGAGGGAGTGAGAATTGATCCCAGTAGGGTAGAGGCAATTCATACCTTGTCACTTCCCAGGCCTAGAAAGGAAGTTTAGGCTTTTTTAGGGAAGATTAACTTTCTGAGGAGGTTCGTCTCAAATTTTGCTGAGTTGGTGAAACACATCACAACCATGATTAGAAAGGGAAATGAAGTAAAATGGACTGCTGAACCCAGAGAATCTTTTGTCCGAATAAAAAAGGCATTGACTGAGGAACCTGTGCTGATCAATCCTGATTATTCAAAGGATTTCTTAATTTTTTCTTTTGCTTCTTTTGATACAGTAGCAGCGGTCTTATTGAAGAAAAATGAGGAAGGGCGAGAGAAACCCATTTCCTTCTTCAGTAAGGCATTAAGAGATGCAGAAATCAGGTATGAGATCATGGAGAAGTAGGCCTATGCCTTGGTGAAATCTCTCAAATATTTCAGAGACTATGTCTTACACTCAAGAGTGACTACATACGTTCCTTCAGCCTCTGTGAAAGCCATCCTTATACAACCTGGCATAGATGGGAGAAGAGGTAAATGGATTTCCAAGATCCTTGAGTTTGACCTGGAGATAAATCCCACCAAGTTGGTTAAAGGGCAGGGTTTAGCCAAGCTATTGGTTGAATCTAATTGCAAGGCCTTGGGGGTTATCTTCATCAATGCTTTCTCAGGAAATCAGCAAGATGAGTCATCCAACAAAAGCTCTGAGGGTGGATTATCACTAGCAAAATGCACCTGGTACAGAGACATTTTGTACTTTCTGCAAGATTTGAAGCCTCCTAATGGAATGGGAAAAAGCAAGGCAAGAGATTTAAAGCTCAAGGCGGTCAGATATTTCCTTATTGACCAAGTCTTACACTGGAGAGACCCTCTAGGGGTGTTTCTGAGGTGTTTGAACCCACAGGAAGCCCAAAGAGTTATGCTTGATTTCCATAGAGGCCTTTGTGGAGGGCATCATTTCTAGAAGACCACAACTCACAAAATTCTTAGGGCTGGGTACTACTGGCCCACCTTATTCACTGATTTATGTAGATAAGTTAGAGCTTGCATCAAATGCCAAAGGTTCTCAGGAAAGCAACAGCTCAAATCTCTTCCACTAAAGCCTGTAATAGCTTTAGCACCCTTTCAACAGTGGGGGTTGGACTTCATTGGAGAAATTCATCCTCCTTCAAGTGGCCATCACAGATGGATCCTAACTGCAATAGACTATTTCACCAAGTGGATAGAAGTCGCCCCCACTAGGAGTGCTTCACACAAGGTAATTATCAGCTTCTTGGAGGATATCATAGCCATATTTGGCTATCACAGCAGGATTGTCACTGATAATGCTGCTTCTTTCAAGTCTGATCCTCTGGTTAAGTTCTATGATCAGTTCGAGATTTCACTAATTCACTCCACTCCCTATTATCCTCAAGGAAATGGATTGGTAGAGTCTTCCAATAAAAGTCTAATCAAACTCTTTAAAATATTATTGGAGGACAATAAGAGGGCCTGGGATTCAAGGTTCAAATTCACTCTATGGGTCTATTGAGTGACAACAAAGAAGTCCCTGGGGACCTCACCTTTTCAACTTGTTTATGGGACAGAGGTTGTGTTTCCCACTCAGCTCACGTTACCTGTAGCAAAATTCTTTCAAGGTAATGAAGGAGATCCAGACCATATGGT
Organism: Picea sitchensis; assembly: GCA_010110895.2. Taxonomy (NCBI): domain Eukaryota; kingdom Viridiplantae; phylum Streptophyta; class Pinopsida; order Pinales; family Pinaceae; genus Picea; species Picea sitchensis. The sequence goes on from SNQJ01S0028732.1 coordinate 56,464, forward strand.
CAAAAGAATTCATCAAGTGGTGGAAGTGCAATAGGTCAGGGACCAGGTAATGGACATAGATCATAGTCATCAATAGAAGATCAAGCAGGCCTTTGACAGGAAGGTCAGGAAGGAGGAGTTCGAGCTGGGAGATTTGGTGCTTAAGTGGGATGCACCCAGACATGATAGGGGAAAACATAGCAAGTTTGATTCCCTCTGGATCGGACCCTTCAAAATATCTGAAGAATTCTTAAATAACACGTATAGGTTGCATGATTTGGAGGGTGAAGAAGTTTTAACGGTCTAGTAAATGGGCATTTCCTGAAGAAATGTTTTGTTTGAGCCTTAGACAGCTCCTCTGTTTTTTGTAAATATTGTTTTTTTGCTTATTTTTGGCTTAATAAACGACTCTGTAGCCCAACAGAAGGCAACTGGAACTGAAGAAGGAGTTCTTAGAGCATCACAGGGACAACTCTATCCCCCATGGAGCCTAATGTTAGTGCCAATTATTGCAAGGGGTGTTTCTCTCTGATTTCAGGCCCTTGGTGTAAAGGCATAGAAATGGGGTTTAAAAACCCATCAAATGTGTTTTATTCAAAGGACGTAGTCATGAGAACCAAGTGAAACACATAGAAGAAGTACATTTCAGTCTTAAAATCAAGCGAGTGGGCATTTTGTTTTCAACGGCGAGGATCCATAGATGTAGCAGATCAACGGTCATCGGGTAAGCTTGAGTTGCGGAGATGCACAAGGTTTAGCACATGGGCTCATCTCTTATGTCCAAAAGCACGAAATGACTAGCCATTCTGGCTACTGGGACTTCAAAATACAAGGGGTCACTCCTCCACTACATCGGGAATCGCCGAAACCCAAAACGCAAAATGTAAAAGCCCCCCAGGAGCTGTTTCGACATTCTGGCTACCGAGACTTTGAAATACAAGGGGTCGCTCCTCCACTGCATCGAGAATGACCAAAACCCAAAATGAAAAATGTAAAAGCCTCCCAGGAGACGTTTTCGCATTCTGGCTACCGGGACTTTGAAAGACAAGGGGTCGCTCCTCCACTGCATCGGGAATCGCTGAAACTCAAAACGCAAAATCTAAAAGCCCCCTAGGAGCCGTTTTGGCATTCTGGCTACTGAGACTTTGAAAGACAAGGGGTTGCTCCTCCACTGCATCGGGAATCACCGAAATCTGAAATGTGAAATGTAAAATCCCCCCAGGAGCTGTTTCAGCATTCTGGCTACTGGGACTTCAAAAGACACGGGGTCACTTCTCCACTGCATTTCGAAACCCCGAAACGTGATATGCGAAAGCCTCCTTGAATATAGTTTCATGGCCATGTGGTTACGTTGAGAGTGAAAACTGAAGAAATGAAGGCTGGCCTCCAAGCTTTGGAAAACTGACACGTGGTCACTCTCTATGTATTAAGTCTCGGCCACCCTCCATGGAGGAAGCAGTTAATGAATATTGAGTAGGTGGTTGAGACCTCAACTCAACCCATAAATGGAAGGCATGGGAAGCGTCAGAAGCAATCAGTTCATGGTACTCCGATGGATAGTTTCCCTGTAGAAGCCATGTCGTCTGAAGCAGTGTCAGAAAAGAAGTTGCGTGTACAATCTGAAGGAATATCATGCGCACGTAAAGCCTTAAATGAGGTAGCTCAGCTACCCTCCTGGGGCTAATGAGGCGAATGGCTCTGAGTATATAGACTGAGTTTTCATATTTTGTAAAGGATGGATTGTAGAGCAGAGTTCCCGACTGTAATGTTTTAATGAAGCACTAGTTTTCTTGGCTATGTATCTGTATATGAAATTTCCTTGTTTAATGTAAGGCATCTCTCTTTTTCATCTTGTTTCGACCTCATACTGAAAGGGTTCATGATTGATTGATTCACATGAATCGTTGTGACTCTGTTATGATAAAGGATTTATTATAACGTTGTTATGTTCTTTTAGTGTTTATGCTTTTGAATATAATAAGTTCTTGTGTTCAAAGTTTTCTTCTATAGGCTGTTGGAAGCCTGATGCCTACAACAGCCCTTCACATTTCTTCACAAAAGTCTTCCTCCTACTCACCCTTATTACAACTTATTGTCTGAAGTTGAACCAAGACCTGATCTGCTTGTGCATGCCTGGCCTAGTTTCTGAGTTAGAACGATATTGTTCTGATTTTACTTCCATTCATCACCCTTTATCAACAAATAGTGACATAAACTAATGGGCCTCAGGCTTACTCCTACTGCAATACAGGAGTGACTTCTTGTCTTTCAAATTCCTGGTAGCCAGAATGTTGAAACAACTCCTGGGGGGATTTTACATTTCACGTTTTGGGTTTCGGCAATTCCCGATGCAGTGGAAGAGAGACCCCTTGTCTTTCAAAGTCCCGGTAGCCGGAATGTCAAAACGGATCCTGGGGGGCTTTTACATTTTTCATTTTGGGTTTTGACAATTCTCGATGTAGTGGAGGAGAGACCCCTTGTATTTTGATGTCCCAGTAGCCAGAATGCCGAAATGGCTAGTCATTTCACGTTTTTGGCCATATGAGATGAGCCCATTCGCTAAACCTTGTGCAACTCCGTGAATCAAGCTTACCCGATGACCGTCGATATGATCCATCTATGGATCCTCGCTGTTGAAAACAAAATGCCCGCTCGCTTGATCTTAAGTCCAAAATGGACTTCTTCTGTGTGCTGCGCTTGGCGCTCATGACTGCGGCTTTTGAATAAAACGCATTTGATGGGTTTTTAAACCCCATTTCTACGCCTTTACATGAAGGGCCTAAAATTGGAGAGAAACACCCCCTTGAAAGAATTGGCGCTAACATGAATATTATAGAATTCCATTGGGCTATGGGGTCTATTTATAAAGTAAGGATCAACTCAGATCTAGAAGTAAATCTCTCTAGAGAGAGGGATAGTAAAATCTGTTGGATCGTCCTAGATTTAGTGTGGATGAATGGGGTCAAAGGGGAGAGATCCACTGAACAGAGGATAAATTAAGAATTCCTTTGCAAATCTTGAAATGAATAACATAGATATTATTGAAAAATTAGACACATAGTATGCATACAAAAATTATGCTCTATTAATTTCTTTCAATAATAAGGAATGAAAGTGCATGAAAGACAACAGGAAAATAACTGAAAACAGAAAGGGAACACACCACCAATGCTTCTACACGAGAATCCTGTAAATGCACTTCTCTATTAGTGGTTGACCCTAAAAATATTACACAATAGATCGTTGGGATCCCATATCAATAAAAAGAACCCCCCCCCCNAAAAAAAAACACTCAAACTATTTTTATTTTGCTGGAACTACAATCCCACAAAATCATAAAAAATAGAATACAAAATAAGCAAAGAAACAATAGCATGAGGAAAATATATTGGATCCTTTAATTATGGAAATGTATGGTCATCTGTGAAAATGAAATCCCATTCCGAAGGCTTCCACTTGGATGATCTACCTCAAATCTGTTGTCTTCAGTATGTATTTGATTTAATATTTAACTTGTTGTTCTACTGCATGTGCCTTTAGCTACTCTATAATCCATAAAGTTAGAGATTTGATCTCATGTTTGCCAGCACTTGAAAATATGGAAAAGATTGCTTAATTTCCAGATGTTCTTATCTCCTCTAACTACCTGATGATTTTGTGTGGAACTAAATTTGTTGTGATGTTCAAAACTAGTTGAGAAATCTTCCAGACCATAACTAGGAGAAGTATAAACCAACCCTATTCTAGATTCTGTTGTGATTTAATCCCCACCCATGACAACATGGCACTCCTTATTTCTAATGGGTGTATATACCTTAAATACTCAAGATTTGATCCTAGAAATGTTCCCTTAACTTGAATATTGACCCTCCACTTAGATTATAGAGTGGAAATGTGTTCTTCTTCCACTACAATAAATTGTTTCCTTTGTCTATTTTTCAGGGAAGAAACACAATTTATTTGATCTCCACCATTCATAGAAACAATCTCCTCTGCAAATTGATAGTTTTCACAACAAATTCAACAATTTTATTTCTTATTTTCAATGGTGTGAGGTCCTTCCTTGCCTTTTCTTCCAATCTTAAAGCCTCCTCTAACAGTTTGGAAATTATTGTTTTTTCCCTGTGTTGGGACCACATATTGTACCTTTTTGCTCATACTTTTTGCCATTATTATACCCTTCATCACCTGTATTTAGACTCATATTATCACTTCATCTGATCACCCCAAGGTATACAACGTCCTTTCTCATTACTATATGTTTAA
>SNQJ01S0028732.1:60718-72436 GCA_010110895.2 Picea sitchensis
ATTTTAATGGTTGTTGTTTACTCAGAGGGTGTACGAAAGTGAAACTGATGGAATGATGACTCAATTCCCAAAAATATGCATGAAATATGATAAGCAATTGTTTCTTTTCAATGAATACCTATTTAAGGGAAAGAGGAAGAGTCATTTTCCCTATCAAACACTTGATAAGGAATGTCCTCAATCAATTTTGTCCTCAATCAATTTTGTTCTCAATCAAATCCAATATGATGCTACAACATTTCAGAAATGAAAACTAATCACTAAAATGTATTTTGTCATTTTCATGCAAATGATAATCAATTCAATACAAAACTTGTCTTGCCAACTACCCTTTCAGATCAAAGAGATTCAGACAAGAAAATGCAGATTTCGCACAAACAACACATCCTTTTGCAATCAAACAAGAGAAAGAAAATAAAAAATGCAAAAGGAAGGAGAAAGAGATTGGATCAGATGACCTCAAAGAACCAAATGAGAAGAGTTACAGACTACAAATTTCCTTCACTAGAGTTCATGCTCAGTCGGATAGGAGAGAAGAAAGCAGGGGATCGATTTCAAGCTCTCAATAGAAAAAACTCAAAAAGAATGAAGAAGGGCATAAAATATTAACAATAAGGTGTTTACTTCTCAGGAGGAAGCATGTCAAAGGTCAAAGGAAGCATCATTGAATCACAAAGAAGCTCAACCAGTGAAAATACACGGTTTGGACCTCCAAACATTGTAATTTTTTAAGAGGTTTTGGGAAAAAAAGGGTTGGCGCTCTGGTATAAGGGCCACCAGAGCGTTATAATTCTTTGTTCAGAGCTTAAGGGAGCATTCGCACTCTGCTAACAAGTCAGAGGAGCGCTGGAGTCCTAAATCTTAGAAAAAAGTCCAAAAAACCCAAAATTCAGTCAAATTTTGACAATCAGGCTGAGTGTGATGGATTGAAGATTCAATCAGCCAATGAAATCAGATAAATGGGGTGAACAAGGTCTGAAAACAATCAGGTAATACAATTTCTATGAGGAAATACAAAACTAAGAAAGTTCTAATTCGATCCCCAGTACGGTCGCCAGTTTTTGTTGTAGGAAAATCTCTCTGCGGACAGGTAGATAGCCTCAAAGAGATAGACCCTACTCTAAGACAGAAAGTGCTTAACGTGGACACTGACTTCCTTTCAAATCCATACAAACTAGCACATGAGAAGGAAGGAGAACAGTAGTACCTTTTTATCGATGTTTGTCCCTGCACACTCCAAATCGAGCTTCAAACTCTCGCTCCTCGCTGAGTCCTGTAGACAAACAAAGTACGACCGCTTCCTACTCTATTGATGTTAGCTTGAAAATAGATTTATCTATCAATGATAGGTTCATGTGAAATCAGACACAAACTAGAAAGAAACAGGCCAAGCGTGTCATATTGATGAGAATAACAACAACAATACTTACAATCGTGGATGTGAATGCGACAGCTTCGTCAAGTCCCCTTTGTTTAACCCTTGCTCGAAAGATCCACAACTTGGATGATAGCAGCTTCACTAATCACTCTCCTTTGGCAGACTGTGTGTTTCCTATGAGATCATAGGTTTCATGCTAGCAATTCTTTCCTTTTTCAACTCCAACACCACTTATGAGATCATAAGTTTGGTGTAATTCTCCATTTCCAATCCCCTTTCACCATTAGAAAGATTTCTTATATAGCCTTGGAGAGGATTTAACCACTTGAGATATCCTTGGGGAAGTTGAGGATTTGCCTCCTTCAGTTGAGGATCTACCCTAAAATCATGGCTGGACTAGGGATTCGAATCCAACTGCCTTCCAAGAATGAAAAGATGCTTCCCCCATTCATCTCAACAACTTAACAACTACCCAGAATAGGTAGCGCTCCCTCAAAAGGACCATCAGAGCACTGTATCTCTCCCTTGTAGGATTTAGGGGGGCGCCAATGCTCCCAAAATATACATCACTCCCTCAAAAGGGCCAGGGGAGCTTTATAACACTCCCTGACAGTGTAAGGGGGAGCGTCGACGCTCTGAGAAGAGGTATAGGGGAGAGCTCTCCTTCAAAAGCTAGTTTTTGAGGTGCTCTCAGATGGAAAAAGGTTTGCAAGCCTGTTGACTCATTTCTCCTCTTCCAAATCAAATGTTTGAGGTGTTTCAAGTGTCCTTCTCATGTCGTTATAGGCACGACATAGGCATCATGGCAGTATGCTTTCTTTGACACTTGTGACACTTGTGAGAAACATGCGACACTTGTGACCTTGTGAAAAAAATGCGACACTTGCCACCTTTGTAATGACGACACTTGCGACACTATCAAAGTGAGTATTTTTTATGTGTAACAATGGGTACCTTCAATTACCCACCCCCTCAAGGCGATATCAAGTTTATATCCAATCACCATAAGGTTGAGAGTTTTCAAGTTTCGTCATTCTTCATGACTTACTTCGATGATCCGTGGATACTTCCTTCCCCATCAGCCAATATGGATGGGACAGAGCACCCGGGCATGTCCATGCCCTTGTGTGCAGCTGAAGTAGCATACTCTTTAGTCCAGCAAGCTTCAACCAACACTGATCCAACTCCAACACAAGAGTTCGATCCACTTCTATATCCTATTTGGGCTTAGGGTTCTCTCACTGACACTGACTCATTAGACTTAGTCTTGCCCTTTGAAGAAGCAATCATTGAGGAAATGACTAGTCTGGACAAACCCTGGGATGATCTTCATAACAGATCTTACTTTCTCCCAGAGTTAAGCTGATTTGAAGAAGGGGAATTCACTTTGACTATGATTGGAGATAGGTCTTGTCCTATTAATCCTTTGGCGACTTGTTTTGTTTATGCCAAGGGTAATATGGCAAGTATCCTTGAAACGATACCTATAAATATATCCAGAACCCCTGGTGTTGTAGACAATTTTTTCTTCGGAGCATATTGCTCCCCCGAGGAGATACTCGGCATTGACCCACAAAGTGTCGATCATGAGCTAACGTTGTTGATTTTCAAGCTCGCTTTGAGATCTGAAAGAAACATCCAGTGAGACTACATTTATTCTTTTCGATCTTGTCCGAATTAACTAAGAAAATTAACCTCTATGGGTCTTCTTTTAATCCCTTTTCAGACCCTCTAAACGTGAAAAGATTGTTGAGCAATCTTGTGGCCTTTCATGCTCGTTAAACTAAAATTTGAAGTCATGTTTGTTCGGTGGTAGTTTACCCCTTTTTTGGTCTGGATGGTCAACTATAAAAACAAAGGTATACTCTATGGAACTTCAGTTCTCTAGAAGAGTACTCTCAGGTATCATTTTACCCCTTTTTTCGGGCATGAGGGACTAAATTTACGAAAAAGGAACCCCCACGGAGTCCATAGTTAAGCTCTTTTCAGACTCCCTAAAATTGAAAAGATAGTTGACTGACCTTATTCTTTCACACTCATTAAACTGGTCCAGAAGAACATTCCTGACGGAGTCCATAGTTAAGCTTTTTTCAGAATCCTTAAAAATGAAAAAATGGCCGAGTAATCTTGTCTTTATCACACTCGTTAAAATGGTTTTGATTAGACGTCTTTTCGGTGCTAGTTTAACCATTTTCTAACCAACTAGACTACCTTCGAAAAAGGTACCCCAATGGAGTCTTCTTTTACGTTTTTTCAGACTCTCTAAATATGAAAAACCATAGAGCTTACCTTCTCTGGGCTCGTTAAAATTACATGAAAGGATGTTACCATTGTGTGTTTTGTTAACCATGATTGAAAACCTATGTCTTTGGTCTAAATGTCGGCTCCATGTTGCTCCCAACTGAACCATCTAAAGAATACCTTATACGCAAGCCTTGTAGCACTTTGCCTCTGCGTCTTAACACCCTTGGCCCCTAGAGGATTTTTCCCGAGTATCATTATTCTGAACATCAGTCTTGTCCTTGTGCCTTGAACTTGTATGTTTGTAACACTCGTTCCTCCATTGTAACATAACATTCTTTTATTATTTTTCCAAAATCATTGAAAAAGACAAAAAAAATCAAATATACCCCATAAAGAGGAAGGGAAAAGTATTTTCTTTATTGGYAGCATAATGAGTCRCCCTTGGATAAATCACATCTGTCCATTTGTACGTCAAACTATGGGATGCAATACGACCTTAGGAAGTTGTTTTCACTACATAGAGTTGTGTCCTCCACTGTTTGGTTATTCTTCCAAACATATGGAGATTTTGCGTTGCCTCTTGCTTCGTAAACTTATGATCAATGCCATGCTGCCTAAGTCTCATCATTTGTCGTGTTGTTGTCCAAGGGAATTTTCTACCAAGCTTGAGTTGGCCCCTCTGCAATTTTTCTCTTTCCCTCATACCCGACCATCCTGAACGTCCAATCAAGTCTTTGTTCGAAATCAATGAAGCCTTCAATCTGATCATCAAGATTCTCTAGTCCATGAGCGACGAGCCGTCGAAGACCTTTGGGTAGTGAAGTTGTACACTCATATTACACTCCTACCCGAGTTTTGAAGATTTTGAAGTTGTTTCTCGAGCTCTGAAGCCCTCATCTCCATCCATCAGGCCTTATCAGCTTCTACAAAGATGGATACTCTACATGTATATCTTTTTTATTTTGAGATGTAGCTCCATTGTGTACTATTCGCAGCTACACTTTATATAGTTATATGACATGGGTCTACAGTGTATTTGATTGGTATCCATGCATTTATTCTATCTCAAGCATGGGTATGCCCGCCTCGGTGAGACATTTGTTATTTTGCAGATGGCACCTCCCGATTCCTGGTTCCTATGCTCACTTGTTCGGCACATCAGTAAAGATTGGTAATGTATTTCGGCCATCAGATGCTCTTCTGACCTCACACATTAGGGGGAATCTGTTATAACCCTAATTTGCACCATACATGTTTACTTGGCATCATGCCATCTCATATTCCTTCTTTTCCAAAACACTACTAAACAACTCTTCTAAAAACTTCATTTTTAAAAGGTCCACGCTAGCTGACCCACTACAACCCGCATGGATCTACAGTGTCCATGCTAGCTGGCCCACTACAGCCTGCATGGACCTTCAGAAGCATGAAAAAAGGAAAGTTTCTGATGGAACACACAACTTTGGGTGAGTTAACTGAATCTTCTTTCCATGCATGGCCGAGGGTTCACCCAAATACCTAGCTTCTTCTAGCCTATAAAAGAAGTGTTAGGGGTCCTATTTGGAAGAGGAGAATAAGAGTAAGGAAAATCTACCCAATTGCACATTCCCATTGTCCCAACCCTTTATCCATCCTTGTGCAAAGAGAGATATAAAGCAAAGAAGTTGGAGGGCATTTGAAGAGGAGCCCAGGATCAAGATTCGCGGAGCAGTGGTCGGTCTCGACATTGTAAGTTGATTCATTAAAGTTAATAATAAAGAAATTATTTTCTCGTCCCACTATATGAGTTCTTCATAGTTTAGTGAATATATGTTTGAATCTCTAACCCATTAATCTGTAGAACAAATGCATGTAGAGTTTGTTTCTTTTTTTGTATGCAGGTCAACCTTGGGAGGATAGCTACTAGCAAGCGATCAAGTGTGAAGAAGGATCGACATTGAACGTCTGGAACAAGGTATGTTCATTTAACCATGTATTTGCTTGAAAGAAATGGGGATTAAGTCTGGGATGGTGGTAGAAAGTAGGATTGTTTCGGTCTTATCTACATGCATAATATAAACCTAAATGCTAGTCCGTAGGGGGATTTCGCACCACAACAGTTGCTCTTACAGAAATGCGATGGGTGAGCCCCTTTCTCTAACTCCCACCATATATCTTGCAGAAAGAACATTTTCTATGAACATATATACAATCACAAGTTTTTTCTTAGACTATCATGTGAGCTCGTGATTGAGTTGTAGATCAACAAAGCATTGAAATATGATACCCTGGTCGGCTCTTCCAAGTGGCTCCTCCTACATGTGACCGGGTGCCTACTACTTGTGTTTTGGCTTGTGTGTTGCGTGCTTGAGGTATTTCCACTTTCATTTATATAATTACAGAGCATTTGTAGATATGCAACTGCACAATCGCAAAGTTTCTAATCTCAAGAATGGTAAAATTCCTTGTAATAAGACAAACAACTAGCAGGGTACAATTATGAAATCAATGGTCGAGATAGAATTGACTGATTAGTGGTTTCCATGAGTATCTATGTTGGCACCCTTCCTGTGCCAGATTATGCCTGAGTGATGGCACTTATCCTTTTAATAATAAGCATGATAATTCTCTGTTGTAGATGATAAATAACCTATCGACACTTGCAATCTTTCTTTTTCATTTTAACATGGGCTTAAACACTTGTGATGACTAGAGCATGCATTAAATTTTACATCACACTTGGATGCATAATGTTTGTGTTGTTTTTGTGGCATTTTGTGTTTTTCATGTATGGGACATGGAGCTGGAGCAAGAGTTAAGCTTTTTTTCTTATACTTTGATGAAAATTTCAATACAGTAATTGTTGAACCCTACATAAGGCGAAGATATCAGTCAGAATATTGATTTCTCTATGAATTATCGGGTCCTAAAATAGGCTCCACCTAGGGATGGCAGCTCAGCATGAGGTGTCAATAATATAAGAACTCTGAGTGTGTATATCAACTGTCTTATCCGTTGGGTTGTTCCCAAACTGAAACTTGTGACCATTTCTTATACATGTTCCAAACCAGAGGGATACGAACCAAATTGAAAATAAAACTATGGAAAAACTGAACTTAAAGAAGTGCTCATCTTGTTGATATTATTGGAACACTCCTACCTACTCTAATCTACTTATAATTTTGTTGTTCTAAATGATACAATAACGCCAGTGTATCCAATCAAGAAACTTCTTATATACATTGAATTCTTGGTTGTTTTTTAAAAATATTAGAGAAACAACTTGACCTTTTGTCTAGAAAACCCAAGTTGTTCAAAGTAATGATGAATGTAGATGGATGTGTACAATGGAATTGGAAATATCCTTCATATAATCAGCTACAGGATCCATAAATTCATAATTAATTGATATACCTTTTAAGCTCTCAATGACAAGTTGATCCTGGATGACTTTTTCAATTTCTTCATAAAGGTTGATCCTTGATTCCATCTCTTCAATATCATGCTCATAACCATATTATTCCTCTATATGAAATTCAAATGGTATAACAATTTACTCCTATTTTGGAGGAGGAATAATTTCGAAGAACTGTTTAGGATCTTGGACATCATGTGATTCAATTTGAACATCCAATATTTCAAATCCATTTTCTAATCTTTCAACAATTAAACCAAGAAAATGTTTTTTACCTTTAGGTGTGAGTCAACTAGATTTCAAACGAAGAGATACTGTTGTTAAGAATTTCTCATCAATCTGAAATTTTTCTAACTCATCCCTCAAAGTTTGTAACATTTTACTAGATAAAGGGTTTGCCACATACCCTGTCATCTTGGATCATCATCAATGCTCTGAAATCTGGATTCTTTGGCAGTGAAGTCACTTTGAACTTTGAAGCTTGGGATATTGAACAATGGATTCACCAGGTGAATGGTACATCCTTATTATGTTTGACTTTTTTTCACCATCAGAAGTCAAATATGAACTCAATATATTTTTCTAGAGAACCTAAAAGCTCATTCCCTAGTACAGTCGCCACTCTGTTAGCACTTTGTAATTTTCCCAAGGCTATGGAGGCAGTCACAGAGGTAACATTAAACCACTTAGAGTCTTGGATCTATCCCTCCAAGACTTAGAGAGGGCTCTCTCTGTCTGATCTATCTTTTTTTTAGGTTTTAGATGTTAGGCTAGTTATAAGGTGCGAATTTTGTTTTAGATTTGAGAGGTTTGGCTGAAGGACTGTTATAGAATTCCATTGCGCTATGGGGTCTGTTTATAAAGTAAGGATCAACTCAGATCTAGAAGTAAATGTCTCCACAGGTTGGGATAGTAAAAACTGTTGGATTGTCTTAGATTTAGTGTGGATGAATGGGGTGAAAGGGGAGAGATCCACTGAACAAAGGAGCAATTAAGAATTCCTTTGCAAATATTCAAATGAATAACATAGAGATTATTGAAAAATTAGGCACAGAGTATGCATACATAAATTCTAGTCTATTACTTTCTTTCAATAATAAGAAATGAAAGTGCATGAAAGATAACAGGAAAATAATTGAAAACATAAAAGGAACACACCACCAACGCTTCTACATGAGAATCATGTAAATGCACTTCTCTATTACTGGTTGATCCTGAAAATATTACACAATAGCTCGTTGGGCTCCAATATCAACCAAAGGAATCCCCCCCTTCTTATTACAAAATAATGCTTAAATAATAAAAACAACACTCAAACTATTTTGATTTTGTTGGCAGTACAATCCCACAAAATCATAAAAAATAGAATACAAAATAAGCAAAACAACAATAGAATGAGGAAAAGATATCGGATCCTTTAATTCTGAAAATGTATGGACATCTGTGCAACTGGAATCCCCTTTTGAAGGTTTCCACTTGGATGCTATGACTCAAATCTGTTGTCTGCAATATGTATTTGATTTAATATTTGGATTTGTTTCTACTGCCTATGCCTTTAGCTTCCCTATAATCCATAAAATCAGAGATTCGATCTCATGTTTGCCAGYAATCGAAAATATGGAAAATATTTCTTAATTGCCAACTATTCTTATCTCCTCTAACTACCTGATGATTTTTTGTGGAACTGARTTTGATGTGATATTCAAATTTAGTTSAGATATCTTCTAGACCATGACCAGGAGCAATATAAACCAACCCTATTCCGGATTMTTTTGCAATGTAATATACACCCACAACAACAKGGCACTCCCTATTTCTAATGGATGTATATACCTACAATACTCAAGAKATGAACCTAGAAATGTTCCCTTAACTTGAAGATTGACCCTCCACTTAGATTATAGAGTGGAAATGAGTTCTACTGCCACTACAAGAAATTGTTTCCTTTGTCCATTTTTCAGGGAAAAAACAAAATTGATTTTATCTCCACTATTCATAGAAACAATCTCCTCTGTAGATTGAAAGCTTTCACAGCAAATTCAACATTTTATTTCTTAGTTTCAATGGTGTGAGGTCCTTCATTGCCTTTTCTTCCAATCTTAAAGCCTCCTCTAATATTTTGGCAATTATTGTTCTTTCCCTACATGTTTCTTCCTTTGAAAAAGGGCCTCATTTATCTACCTCTTTAATTCATGATTATTTTCAAGTTCCTTACTGACAAATACCCTCATGTTGTTAAATGTAATCTCCAACTCTTCTAGTTCTGCGTCAACGAACTTCTTTCAAGTTTTAAGTTTCACCCAATTGTTTAGAACTGTTCATTTATACTCTCCAAATCTCTGCACTTTGATGGAGGGTGCCATCCCTTTCCCTTCCAAATTAAATACTCTGGTTTATTTCCTTATCTTTATTTGCAACCATCTTCAAGTAGTTAAATGAAGTCTTTGAATCCAATTTTTTCATTTCACCTACCATCCTTACTTGCCTTTCAGATTTGGGTTCCAAAATGTCCCCACTAAAATTTATTCAAAGGTTTCAGAAGAAATATTTGGATATATTACTTGAACAGCCATTAATTATTGTTTGTAAAGAATATCTTGACTACTTGTAAAGAAAGTCTATGTATCTGACTTTTCCATTTTCCTTGTTATTATGGTTTATATCTATAATATATCACTAAAAGTTTTGCAATATCAAACATCAACATGGTTCATTTAACATGTATTGAATTACATTAAGAGAAATTCCTTTCGATAATCCCCATTCTACCTTTTATGATAATAACCTTGTAACTGCAACATTTGTAATATTGGCTTATCACCTATCTGAATGATCAAACTACATGCTTGTTGGGGTTACTACATCAACTGAGTGTTATAGAACCATTTCTCTTACAAAAATGCGATGGACGAGCCCCTTTCTCTAACTCCCACCATAGATCTTGAAGAAAGCATGCTTTCTATGAACATATATACAATCACAAGGTTTTTCTTAGCCTATCATGTGAGCTCATGATTGAGCTATAGATCAACAAAGTATTGAAATCTGATACCCTGGTTGGCTCTTCCTCGTGGCTCCTCCTACATGTGACCAGGTTCCTAATACTTGTTTGTTGCATGATTGAGGTATTTCCACTTTCATTTCAAGAATTATAGAGCATGTGTAGATCTGCAATTGCACAATCGCAAAGTTGCTAATCTCAAGAATGGTAAAATTCCTTGTAACAAGACAAACAACTAGCAAGGTACAATTATGAAATAAATGGTCAAGATAGAGTTGACCGATTCATGGTTTCCATGAGTATCTATGTTGGTTCCCTTAATGTTCCAGATTATTCCTTAGTGATGAAACTTCTCCTTTTAATAATAAGCATGATAATTCTCTATTGTAGATGATAAACAACCTATCAACACCTGCAATCTTTCTTTGACATTTGAACATGGGCTTGAACAGTTGTGATGACTAGAGCATGAATTAAATTTGACATCACACTTGGATGCATAATGTTTGTGTTGTTGTTGTGCCATTTTGTGTTTTTCATGTATGAGACACGGAGATGGAGCGAGAGTTAAGCCTTCTAGCTTATACTTTGATGAAAATTGCAATACAATATTCATTGAAACCTACATAAGGCCAAGATATCAGTTAGAATATTGATTTCCCTATGAATTATAGGGTCCTAACAGTGTAGACAAGTGGTGGAATCTACTAGAAGGTTATTTTTCTGTCCATAACTTTTCAAATAGAGAAAATGTTACTTTTTCACTCCTTAAAGACCTTCCCCATGTTAAATATTGGTGGGAAACTTTCTGTGAGAAAAAGGAAATAGAGGAACCCTCGTTATTTATAGTCATGAGCACCTAGGAATCCTTCATGGATTCTATTAAGGAATAATACTACCTTTTTAGAAGTTATGATGACTTGTATACCAAATGGACCACACTGCAACAAGAAAGAGACTAAGAAGTGCCATAGTTCACAAATATCTTCCATACATTGCGCACCAAGCTGGGTATCAAAGATTTAGAGTGACATCTGGTGCTCAAGTATCATGGTGCTATGCATAGATACATCCAGAACGAAATGGAATTTTTGTACATCTCGTCCTTGGGCATGGCCTACCGATATGCCGTAAAATTAGAGCAGAAGTTCAAAAAAAAGGTGCAGCAATTTGGGCCCAAGAACCCCTCAGAGTAAAAGCCAGGAAAGGGTGGCCCCAACCCACAAAACAAAGGACAAATAAAATATGGACAGTATCAGAAAAACCAGTCCAAGTTGCAAGAAAAGAAGGACACTGGAAAGACAGAGAAAGATACCGGGAAGTGGTGTGACTTCCATAAGATCCCTTGGCATAGCACTACTGACTAATGCTCAAAGTAGTCTCTCATGGCCGAAGTTGAATCGTCTGAATCAGATGTGGGTTTTTACTCTAATTCAAAACCAGAAAGGGGAAGATGGATCATTGAAGCCGAAACTAGTGCCACTATTTCTACCACCAAGCTCCAACCTAATGAACCAGACGAGCCAAAAGAAGGAGAGTGCCTCTTCTGTAACGACCTTGCTTAAATAAATGTAAAGGATTATTAATTATAATTAAATTGATAATCTGATTGTCCTAAGATGTTAGCTAAAACAATAATTGTTTCTTATATAATATTAACTAAATTAATTATCATTAATTATGTGTTCATAATTGTCAATG
>SNQJ01S0028733.1:0-33116 GCA_010110895.2 Picea sitchensis
GAGGTGAGGAGGTATGTGCCTCTTGATTTAATTAAATGATATTAATTATTATTACAATTTATTATATTTATTATTATTATCATTTTTATGTTTGTAACAGTTGTCTACTTTCTAAACACTGGAAAATACAAGGCTGAAGATGGTTAATTGCAAAATTTGTCATTGGTGTAATAGGTAGGTGGTTGTTAGCGACATGTATGTTGGTAAACATGATAGTCAACTTGTCATCATTTTGGCTTATAAGGTGGAGGAATTAGAAATTTTCAAAGCAGTCTTCCCTTACAACTTTGTTGACCTTTCTGAAGGATTTAAATATTTTGTCTACTTTCTAAGGATTGGAAAATACAAGGCTGAAGATTGGAGATGGTTAATTGCAAAATTTGAAAAAATGATTGGTCATTGGTGTAATAGGTGGATGTCACTAGGTGGGTGCTTTGTACTTATTAAAGCTGCTTTTGAAAGTCAACCTGTTTATTGGATGGGCTTCGCTGCTATTCTCGTGTCTCTTCTCCACAAGATTAGACAATTAAGTTTTACTTTTCTATGATTGAGTTGTAGTGAAAAACAACATTTTCACCTTTGTAGTTCGGATTTTATTGCAAAACCAAAGCTTTTAGGCGGTTGGGGTCTATGGAACATTTTCTTTTTTAATAGAGCGTTGGCGGCTAATTCTCTATGGTGTGTGTTGTTGGAAGATGGGATTTGGCATAGGGTCATAAAGGATAAATATCTCCCTTATTGCTTTTTATCTACTTGGCTCAGGTCGACTACTCATAGAACGACCTCTGCTTCTTAAACCTGGAAAAATTTGTTAAAGTATTTACATATTATTACAACTCATTGGTTGAGTTGGAGTACAACCTTTGCTTCTCAGACTTGGAAAATTTTATTAAAGTTTTTACAAATTATAACTCATTGGTTGAGTTGGAGTCCTGGGACTGGTCATTCAGTTTACTAGGCAAAGTTCTGATCTAGGAATGGGGAACTCCTCTCTTCTATCTCAAGAACTCTTATATTCTTTAAAACAAAGAACATAAGCTACCTCTTTTAGGCTAGAGGAGCTATTCGACCAGGCACTATCTTCTCACAGTGGAAAGAAAGAGAAGAACTTGATTTCTTTGGAAATTTGACAATTGAATGGGATCTATATTGCAGGGCTTTAATTGGATCGGGGATTCAACTACATGACAGAACTGATGAACTAAAATGGATTGGGGGTGATAAGTCAGGTACTCTATCGGGCAAAAAATATTTATTCAGCTTTAGCTTCAAAAATATGGCAACAGACTATTGTTGGATGGAGGAGAAAATTGTGGACATGGGATCTAGCTCTAAAAATTAAATTATTTATTTGGTTAGATGTGGAAAACAAAATACTTACATGGGATAATTTACAAGGTAAAGGTTGGGAAGGGCCCAATATTTGTCATTTATGTTTAAAGGAACCAGAGACAGTTAAACATTGGTTGATCAAATCTATTTTACTCAACAAGTATGGCACAAAATTCTAAGAGCGCTAAATTTAAAGAATCTTTCGGAGGGGAATACTTTAAATGAATGCTTTGATTGTTGGACAAAGTAGGTACCTAAGTATCCCACTTTTCCCTCCAATGTTAGTTGGCATATTTGGATGGAATGTAACAATGTAATTTTTGAAGATGGGAGTCCTTCTTTCAACTCTGTTTTATACAAGTCACTTGGAGGAATGAAAGGTCTTTCAGTTTTTCAGAAAGTGTCTACTCTGTGTCCCATTAAGACTTCTCCCCAAGATTTGGTGGCATTGGGCTAGTTTGATGGAGCAACACATTGGGTAAGAGTGGAGCAGGGGGGTGATTAGGTTCAATGATCAAACTATGTACAAATGGACATTCAACTGTGGTGCAGGCACCAATACTAGAGCTAAATTACTTGGAGTCTGGGCCACTCTCACTTTGGCATCTAGTCTGCATATTGCTGATATATAGGTATTTGAAGACTCTAGAATAATAATTGATTAACTAAATTGCAAAGGGAAATTGTAGGTAATTGCCTTAGAATGTAGGAAGGACAGAATCAGAGATCTCGGCAAAAATTTTTCTTCAATCAACTACTCTCATTAACAAGGAGGCAGACATACTATTAAAAAAGGCCCTACAGAGACAAGATTTTTTTTTTATAACCAATGGAAATAAGGAATTGACTCGATTGAGGGTTTCCTAAATTTATATTAAAACATCTATGAGGTTTTTTTAAGCACTTATATGCCCTGAACCTGCTAAATCATTAGAGATAGATGTTGTATTTTGTTTAAATCTTTTTGAAAGAACAAGTGTGGATAGCTGGTGGTCTCAATTAGTTGTAATCGCTGACATTCTATTCAACAACTTGTGAGCTGGTATGGGAGTCTTTGGACAGTTGCATTTCCAATCTTTTGGACAAGTATGTATCTTGTTTTGTACACAATTATATTTAATATAATGAGTAATTTAATATAATGAGTAATTTTCTGTTAGGAAAAATTAAAACATAGCTCGAAAAATGACAAAAAAGCCCTATTTTACCAGAATTATAAAAAATGAATTAGAAGATAAAAAAAGATTTTTATATTTGTGATGAGATATTGTTTCCATTAAAATTTTGAATTTCAATCTAATTTTTATTATGGTAATTGAAACATAATTATATAAAAAAATACGTTAACAAAATTTTATATTTTTCAACAAATTATTATATTTGGTTCTGCCACGTCAAACTTCAGTCATCTAATCTTTCCTTGCATGAATTTAATGTCCCATCTTTTTTAATCTTTTCAACTGAAAATTAGAGTTTATTTTAGTACGCCTTCAAAGACGGGTTAAACCCTTGATAACCTTTCAACTTGAAATATGATCTCGCCCATCAAATTTTGTCCCTTTATCTATGCTGGTTATTATTTCAGTAAGGATAGTTCTTTGTTTTTTATTTGTGATTTTAATTGTATTTGAAAGCATTTTTATGTGAAAAGATGGGTGGTAATTGTTTCAAAAGGTGCATTATTATTTGAGGGCATTTTTTATCAATGATTTTAGGATTTTTGTTTTGGTGGGCCCTTTTCTACGTTGGTTTTTGTTAGTTTCGATTATTTCAATCATGAAAGTAAACTCATTGTGAAAGTTGAGTTTGCCATTTTTTGATTTGTTATTTTTGGTTGATTTGAAAATAATTTTATATAAAATGATTTTAGGAGATTTTGAGAGGTGAGATTGTGAAGTGATGTTGAGATTAGTCGATATTTTTATTTTTATTTTTTTTAAATTGATAATTAGTGTAATCTGTTTTTGTTTATAACCTATTTTGTTTCATATGATCTTTTTATTATCTAATGAGTATTGAGAGATGATTGAATATGTGAAGCTTTCTATATTTGCATTGTCAATGTTATTTAAAATTTTATGTGAATCTGGACATAATTTGGAGAAGTTAAATTTTTTTTTTTTTTTAAATTTTATGTGAATGTGGATATAATTTGGAGAACTCTGAATATTAAGATTAAGATAGATTTTTGGACAGATTACCTTTTTGTGATTAGCCAACATCTATTATATATATTTGTTGTATTTGCAAATATGGAAACACGAATATCATAAATCAAGTACAGAATTAAAAACACAGAGATTTACGTGGTTCACCCAAATGTTGGACTACGTCCACCAAGCAGAGGTATTGGTTGTCTTATTATTGAGATCAAGGAGATTACAACAGACTCACACTCATCTATCTCACGCTCAACCTCTACGGGCATACATCAATTTATAGCAATGTACATTAGAAACTTATTATTGAATGCACTCATAACTAAATTCTAACTTGGTATTATTGGTTACAACCAACACTGGATTATAGGATCTGAAATCCTAATCCTGGGAATTTGTTGGCACCATTTAACAATCTCCACCTTGACAACAATTAACCTGATACCTTGCTCCTTCTTTTGTTCATCACCTTTTCTGCAAGCCAAGAGAAGTCAAACACCATCGTAGCTTCTCTAATAGTACTGGTTTTGTGAACATGTCTGCGCAGTTCTCTTTTGTATGCACTTTCTCAAAAGAGAGTCCACCTTCATCAATAACCTGTCTTACAAAATGGTACATTAGAAACTAATTATTGAATGTGCTCATAACTAAATTCTAACTTGGTATTATTGGTTACAACCAACGCTAGATTATAGCATCTGAAATCCTAATCCTGGGAATTTATTGGCACCGTTTAACAATATTGACCTGGTCGTTGCTCACCCTCAATATATATTATATATAAGACTTGTCTAAGTGTTATACGTTTTTGTCTTCTTCGTTGGAATTTGGCAACATAATTCTGCATGAAATCACAACTTTCTGTTGTGTAAATTGTATTTTTGAATGCAGAGATAGATTCAACGTGTGAAAAAACCCTCGAGCACTTGAATTATACAGATTTAATAACTCAAATCTGCAGATCTAACAATATATTCCCTGATTTCAGGCAAATATCCCTAGAAAATATGACCAGAACGTAGTTAAATATAAACTATATCGGGCGAGTTTTAACACTCTAAAAGTTGCCCAGTTTTGACTAGAAATTGTTTAAATTGTAGATTTTAGTTGTTAAATCTACACAATCCATGTGCTTCAGGGTTTTTTAGGGGGTGTTAAATCCATTTATCATTAAAAAATGGATTTTAAGCGACAAACCACTGTTATTTCATCAACAATTATATCCTTTGATTCCAGCGATGTTGTCAGAATAGGTAAAAAATGTAGAACTTTCTACATTTTTTACCATCTTTCTAGCGACATCACCAAAATCCGGTGATATAATTGTTGATGAAATAACAGTTTTTTGTTGTTTAAAATCTATTTTTGAATTTATAAATGTTTTTTAGAAACTGATGGAGCACAAAATTGTGCAAATTTAACAACTAAAGTCAACAATTTAAACAATTTTTGGCTAGATTTTGGGTAAAAGTTGTTGGAAAATATGATTGGAAATGGGCAAAAACCTAGAAAGTTTAGATTGTGGCATAGTTTAAATGTTACATTTTTGCCTCTTCTTGACAACATCAGCAAATATAATCGTTGATAAAATCACACCTTTTTGTTGTTTAAAATCTATTTTTAAATGCATAAATTAATTCAACTCCCTAAAATACCTGAGAATTGTGAAAATTTAACAACTAAAATCTACCATTTAAACAATTTAAACAATTTAATATTATCATCTTAAATGGACAAAAACGTTACAATACTTCTCTTATATATACCTAAACTGAGTTTCTATTTAACAAGATGACATGGCCTTAGGGATAATGGGAAATCATATTTGATATGTTCTTTTAATACGGTGAACATTGTAGTGTTTAAATAGGCCGAGCTTATATCCGGGTCATGTTCATACTTTATACACGGTGAACATTGTAGTGTTTAATGAGGTCATGGTATTTTTATTTTAAAGAAAAAAATGTTGAGATAAGTATTGAATGAATAAATGAGACATATATTCCATTTACTTCATACATAACATATAGATATTTACGCGTATGTAGTGTATTTGAATTACAAAATATATTACAAAATAATATTATTTTCTTTATATTGTTAAAAACTTTAAAATAGAATATATTAAAAAAAACAATGTTGAGTTTATTATTATATCTTTTTTATATTGTTAAAGAATTAATTTAGATATTTAGAAAACATTTTTTTTTATCGGGGAAACCTTCTCACTACTTCCCCATATTTCATAGATGGTAAAAAGAGTAAAGACACATAAATTTATATTTATAATCAATTATCATAAATGATCAATTCTATCGAAAGCATTATGCTAAAAACTATATTTTGTTGAGAAATAGATTGATGGTATTGTGATGAGGATATACTTAAATAGTTAATGGTTTTCTAAAATTGATGCTAAAAAATATTATTGGTTGATAAATAGTTTTTATGCAGATGGTTTTGTTAAGGGGACTCTTCTTTTTTTTAAAGTGAAAAAAGTTTTGTAATTTTTTTTTTTGACAATAACGGCTAAATAGAATTATTGGTCGACAAACCAGCTCCCGAGTGCTTTACAACATAAGGAAACCATTAAAATTACTAGCCAGGAATTTGTCGTAAAGATATTGATGATCAGGGTCTTGAGGTTGCAGCTTCATGAGCGGAATTAGTTGCTTTTCCCCTCCTCGTTTCCCTTGTCCTGTGTTGACATCATTTTGGCACATTCTTCAACTAGTTTATCAATTTTGGTTTCGAGCTTGCTAAGACGCTTTCCAAAATCACCATGCACAATAGGTACATCCTTGAATTGGGCATCTGAATCGGATGTGAGTTCCTCACGCAGGTCTTTGAGATCCTGGATTAGACGTTCATATTTGTTTTCTCCGACGAAGTCATTATTCTGGATTCTTCTTGCTTGCTCTTTGACCACG
The DNA here is from genome assembly GCA_010110895.2 of Picea sitchensis. Lineage (NCBI taxonomy): Eukaryota > Viridiplantae > Streptophyta > Pinopsida > Pinales > Pinaceae > Picea > Picea sitchensis. The sequence continues at coordinate 6,422 of SNQJ01S0028733.1, forward strand.
ACATTCAGCTTGATGAGTTCCATTTGCATTTCTCCCAATCTTTCTTCCATGGAAGGCCCAGATTTGGAGCTGGAGGCCATTTAAGTACCTTCTCAACCCTTAGATTGCGCCCCTAGCCTGGATAGGGTGCTTTTGCCTCTCTTGATGGTTCAAACACTGAAATCGCGCCCCAGCTTCTTGGTGGCTCTGCCCTTCGGAATAACCTCCCCTACCTTCCTTGAACCGCCTCGTATGCAGAAATAGCCTCTGCGCGGCTAGGCATCACGAGCTTCATTGCATTTCAGTATGGCTTCCACCTTCAGGGTTGCAAATGGTTGGACATAGTGTTGAAGACAGTCTGGCAATTGGATTTGCAAATCACCCTTGGGGACTGGTGAACAACGGGTCTGCTTGCAGTTGTTTGGTTGCTTTCCTGTCAAATGACCAACGTCCAATCGCGCCTTCGAGAGGGTTATGAGTTCCTTTAGTTGGATCTTCTTCTAGTGAATGAGTGCAAAAGTTTCAACATCATTCACTAATAGTTGGCCTTGTCCAATGTCACTCCTCTACTTGCTTCAAAGTCGGCCTGATTATTTAGCCCTCGCAATATATGGTAGAATTTGATCTTCTGGAAATTCTGCAACAACAGGGTTAGTTTCCTGAGCAGTTGACTGAATTTGAGATTGTTTGGCCTCCTTCTCGTCTTCATGGCTTGAATGACTACTCTGGAGTCTCCGAACACCACCAAATTCTGGATGCTTTTGGAGGAGGCTAATCTCAAGCCCTGTCAGAGCGCGAGTGCCTCCGCCATACTGTTGGTTTCAATGCTTAGCCCCCAGGAGTAGGCTACCTCCAGCGTGTCAGAAGGGTCGAGAAGGGTCCCTCCTCCACCAGCCGCTCCAGGGTTCCCTTTCGATGCTCCATCGAAGGTCAAACTGTGCATTTCGAGCCCAGACCTCCACTTGATAAAGTCTTGTTCTCCCATTCTGACTTCCTAGCTTGCTTTCAAGGTTGAGTTGGTGGCTAATCGGTGATGGAGATTTGGGACAAATTCTTTTAGCCACTGTTCTTCTTCCGAGTCAAGGGTGTTTGCGTTCTGAAGCTTGTTCTGGGATTTTATAGCCTCACCCAACAATGCTTTGATTTTCAATGCAACTTGGAATGAATTATAGCTTTTCTCATTGAAAATCTTGTTGTTCCTTTCCAGCGAAATTTTCCACATTACAAACTTGGGAAGCCACATCCAACTTGCTTTTAGAAGATCCTTTTTTCTTAAGGAGAAAGGGGAGCGTATCGCCCAGGTGCTCAACAAATCCGAGGTCAAGGAGGGCAGCGTTAATTTGTCAAGACCCAACATTACTACGTTTTCCCAAACCTTTTTTGCATAGGGGCAATTTAGTAGCAGGTGGTTGGTAGTTTCCTCTTCAAAAGTGCAAAGCGGGCATCTTGAGGGACCATTCCAGCCTCTTCGTCTTAAGTTTTCGCTAGTCAGGATGCTTTGGTGTGCCATTGTCCAGATGAACATGTCGATTTTGGGGATCGACTTGTGACACCAGATAGTCCTCCAGGGCGTTGGGTCTGGTGGAACATGGGGGAAAGCTTGAAGAGCTTTGTAACCTTTAGCTGCTGAGTAATTTTCGGTGACTATTCCCCATCCTCTTTTATCCTTGACTGAGGCTCTCACTAGGGATTTCCCTTGCAGCATCTCCAACAGGGTTTTGGCTTCGACTTCATGCATTTCTGGATAGTTCCTTAGGTCCCAATCTTTCTAGATTCCTGCCTTGTTGTCTTCCCAGTTAGAAATATCCCAGAGCATGTGAAGGTTGGAGGAGTGGACCCATGCTTTGATATTGGCCAATCCCCCTTGGAGGTCTAGCGGCGACTCCCCTAGGATCGAATCCTTCCAGATCCTTATGCGTTTCCCATTTCCAAGAATCCAGGTGAGCTTGGAATTGAAGTGGTCTAAGGATCTAAGGCAGAGGGTAAGGATTGGTGAACCTTTGAGGACCTTCGGTGGACGTTCTAGGCATCTGATGCATTTCCCTAGGAAGTATTTTTTCCAAAGGACTTGCTTGCTCCAGGAGGATTTGCTAGAGACAGGAGGATTTGCTAGAGACTAGACTCCATAGAATTTTTTCCCCCATCACTAGATTTTGGGTAACGATGTCTCTGATTTGGAGGCCTCCTTCTAGAGTCATTTTTTTTATTTTTTCCCAGCTTACTAGATGAAGTTTCCTCTCAGATTGCTTCCCACCTTCCCACAAAAATCGTCTCAGTAGAGTGTCTATCTTGTTGACGATGGTTTTTGGTGCAAGAAGAATTGAGTTTTGGTATATTGGGAGACTTGTTAGGACAGATTTCAGCAGGACAACTTTCCCAGCCAGATTTAACCAAGTCGCCCCCCAGGCTTGAATGCGGGCCTTCATTTTGTCCAGGAGTGGAGTTCAATGGACCAACTTGGGGGTGGCTTTGAATATTGGGATCCCAAGATATTTGAAACTGTCCCAAGTCGTTGAGCCTTCCAATCTTAATACCCTGGTAATTTCCAGCATCTCTCTTGGAGAGCAATTCCAGCTGTAGACTTTACACTTTTGATCATTAGTTTTGTTGCCTGAGACTTCCTTGTAACGGTCTAGCTCCTGCTTGAAGTTTCTAGCTGTTAGGACATTTGCTTCACCAAGGAGGATGGTATCGTCTGCAAACTGTGCACGGTTGATGTCTTTGACGATTGTCACAATTACGAGGCCGGGAAGGGAGCGGATATGCTGGCGATGATCCAGTTGGAAGCTTAAAACTGAGGCTTGGATGGCATACAACAGTGGGGACAGAGGGCAGCCTTGTCTCAGTCCCCTGGAGGCTTGGAAGTACTGAGCTGATCGACCATTTACCAACAGGGATATCCATGGAGCGGCTATGTAGGCTTTGATCCAGCTTATAAAATTTTCGGTGAAACCCATATTTCTCATTACTTGAAAGAGGAAATCATGTCTTATTCTATCGAAATCATTGGCTAAGTCTAGCTTAATGATCATACCTTTTTCTTTGCGTTGGATGCTGGAGTGTAATGCTTCTTGGACTAGCACTATGTTGTCCAGGATTTGGCGCCCTTTGATGAAGCTTCCTTGGTTTTCGGGAATGATGCCTGACATAATGACTTTGAGCCTAGTCACTATGATCTTTGTGACTAGTTTGTAACTCGTGTTGCAGAGGGAGATTGGCTGGAATTAACTGAAGTTGCTCGCTCCTTTTTCTTTCGGTATCAGCGTTAAAAATGATGAGTTTGTGCTTCCCCCGAGTTTGAGGCAATTTTGGGATTTCCGAACCATTCTTAGCAGGTCTTTTTTTATGATTGGCCAACAAGCTTTGTAGAATTGGGTTGTGAAGCCGTCGGGCCTAGGGGCCTTATCGGCTTCCATATTATCTAGTGCTTTTGTGATCTCTTGAAGGTTTATGGGGGCCATTAGCCTTTGATTGTCCTCGTCCTTCAATTGATGGGGGACTAGCGACAAAGGATAGGAGGAGGGGTCTATTGGATCTTCGTTTGGGGATGAGTATCGATATTTGTAGAAGTCGTGAGCGACATGTTTTATACCTTCGAAGCTGGTGACCTCTTGCCCTTGGGAGTGGATTTCTTTAACTGCTTTAAACTGCTTCCAAGCTTCTGCATGCTTGTGTAAGTAGCTCGTGTTCTTATCTCCGACTTTGAGCCAGAGACTTCTGGATTTTTGATGCCAAAATTTTTCCTCCCATGCACGGTGGAGTACTTTTTAGAGATCGACTTCTTGGGTTAGCCGCTCTTGAGAGAGAGAATCCTCTTCAAGGATTAGCTGGAGGCTCTTGAGTGCTTCTTCAATCCCTTTTCTCTTGGAGGATGGAGTAGGGAGGGTTCTGGCCCACCCTTTGAGTGCTTTCTTGAGAATTCACAATTTTTCTTCCCAAACAAAGAACGGGGAGCCTTGGATCTGGGCGCTCCAGGCATTGGCAACCAAATATTGAAAACCCTCTTGATGGATCAAAAGCGGGTTGAACCGAAAGGGTATGGGTCCGAGATTAGCATCGGAGGAGAGTTCCAGGAGGATTGGCTTGTGATCAGAGTTGTAGTTGGAGAGGATTTTAGAAGAAGTCGCTAAACCGAGAGTGAGGAAAGAGGATTGGATAAGGAACCTGTCAAGACGTGTTGCAATGTGCCCCGGGCCCAATATTTTATTTGACCAAGTGTACTTCCCTCTGATTGGCTTGATATCTTCCAAATCCCAGTCCATGATGATGTCTTCCACCCATTCTATGGCTAGTTCTCTGACCGGAGATCCCCCTTTTTTCTCCGAAGAGGCGAGTGTGATGTTGAGGTCGCCCGTGAAAAGTATAAAGGTTGAAGAATGAATTTCTTGAAAGTTAGTAAAAAACAAGTGTAAGAAAGCTAATATTTATGATTAGGTGTAGACAAAATCCTTCTACTCAAATGTTTTTTTTTGTTGCCCCCCAATTTGAGAACTACGGTTGAGTGGAATGAATTTTTCATTCATACCCTTACTTTACTCTCTACATGAGAGCTCCGAGAATTGGCATCTTTGGGTTCGTCTCCATGGCTTTTTGCAAAATAAAATCTCACACATTGTGAAATAAATAAATTCTAGACTACTTACCACCATGGACTCCCATTGGTTGAATGCTTCCCGCTAAGATGCTTTATCATCATCCAAATTTTTTTTGTTCGAATCCCCTTCTAAATTGGGAATTTGCTTTGTTCCAAAATTCAAATATGCGGAAATAGCATGGTTTCCTTTATTGCAAGAACCTCATTCTGCATAGATAAATTATATATTTTCTATGCCATCAAAGAAATTGAACATCTTGCCTCCTACGTCTTCGACCCCGTAGAGTCCTCTCCACCTTCACTTTAACAATCTTGGAAAATAAAGGATATTTGGGACTAAGATAACTCTCCAAGAAAATCCGTTGACGAAGTCTTTTCTAGGAATCATATCATCAACTTGAGCATTATGCATAGATAAATTAGATATTTTCTATGCCATCAAAGAATTTGAACATCCTCCCTCCTACGTCTTCGACCCCGTAGAGTCCTCTCCACCTTCACTTTAACAATCTTAGAAAATAAAGGATATTTAGGACTAAGATAACTCTCCAAGAAAATTCGTTGACGAAGTCTTTTCTAGGAATCATATCATCAATTTGAGCATTCAACATACTGTGAGGAGGTTGATTCTCCACGCTTTTTTGAATCTCTCTTGAAGGTAGATCATTTGCTACCTTATAATTCATAGCCAACTTTGCATCTTCTGACAAAATGACCACTCCCTTTCAATGCTTATAGGCAAGGTCTCTTTTAGGATAGTGATGCAGAATGTGTCTTGTATTGTGGCAATAATTGCACCAAAATGACAATCTTTCATGTAATACCCATGTTTCCCCCAACTTGTAAATATAACTATAACATGCAAAAAGACTATGGGTAGACTGAAAATGTGTGGATATTGGAATTGATGAACCTTTTTGTTATAAAAGGTAATGTATGTATTTCTGTTACTAAATAAAATGGAAAGTGTTGTATAATTGATGAAGGGGTTTGTCAAGGTAGATCATGATGCATGAGAGAGATGGTGAGGGGAACCAACAGTGGTTGAGATGACCCCCACCAGACTAGTACTTCACTGGATTTAAATTATTCAGACCTAGAAAAATAAATTACCAGTTAGGTTGGTAGTTGGGAAGTCCTCCTCAAGAGTCAACGAGGAGATGGGAATAGTACCCATATGAAAACTCTCAAACTTGACCTACGAACTTGGGATTTGGACCCACAAAATCTTGTTGAGGAGGGAAAGAAAAGAAGAAAATCCATGGGTAGAAAAGGAGGATGCAATGGAATGGGTCGAGTTACCATCTTCGAGAGAGAGGGCGTGTGCGACTCTCTGGTTTTGAAGAGAAATAAAAAACAAGCTTTCTTTGGGTGCAAGAAGCTGTTGGCAACGTTTTTAGTCCAAGTGGATAAACGAGGTTGCAAAGAAGATGAGTCACTGAGGAAGCACTCGTTGCAGGCCCCCTTGCTTGGTGGAGAGAAAACCAATTTGTCAAGTCCTCGTGGGAGGAGAGTGGCCACCTTCCCTGACTGTTGCTGAACAAGAAGGAAGAGTCTCTCTCAGAGCATCATGATCTAGCTAGGGGGTGGTCAACGGTAAATTCGACCAGGAGTTGTTGTGCCTACGGTTGGGTGGAAAAAGAGCACCCCTCTTAGCAGTTGCTTCACTATCTGGTTTCTTAATAAGTATTCTTATACTCCATGCGCTAGAATTGAAATGAGTGGTTGGATGTATGTGTCTATGACTAAAATTTGCATTGTATGATTAATATTAGAAATGCTTATTGTTCTTCTGTGAACCCCTGCATTTGAATGGTTTTTGTTTGCCTCTACTTAGCAATAGGAGAACTATTAGACATGGGTCTTCAAATGAATTTAGGAATAAGTTTATGGTTTATGTGTTGGTTGGAAAATGCTTAAGGGAATTTTTCCAAGGATTGATTTTGTAATGTAAGAGTCGGGGAAGACTTCGCTGGAACGCTTCAGTATTTTCGACCCCTTGAATTTACCTTCGCAGGTTACTAAATTCTAGCTATGTGGAGGGAGGGTGCCTCCCTCAAACCATTTTTCTATGTGACCAATGGCTCATACCCACGACCCTAACTGAATCACAGTTAAGAGTTGAGCGTGCAACCCTAGAACTTGTCCGAGAATCCATATGACCAAGACCTTGGAACCCTTCGCTAGGTCCGAAAGGAGCTATAAACTATCTTGGCTTCAGAATTTTGGGAGTCCGAAGCTTCGGGATGTTATGACTTTACAACATTCAAAACCAACCGAAGGCAACATGTTGGTATAGTTACCAACAAGGTTGAGTGACATCTATCGATTTCCTTCACTGTGACCGTGGGATCTATCCCATCGTTAAACCTTGATCCACTTCTCCGTCGCAAGTAACACGAGTCTTAGATCTGAGGATATTTGGGATCTTCCATGACTGTTGGATCTACGATATGGTCAGTCCGACGTTGACCATTCAGGGAGAAAATGAGTGTTAAACGGGTGGAACCCTTGAACGTCGAACTCGTGAAGTGACGAGAACTGTAGATTCGAGGATATTTAGGGTCTTCCTTGACCATTGGATCTACGTCGTGGTTAGTCCGATGTCGACCACTTTGGGAGAAAATGAGTGTTAAACGGGTGGAACCTTTGAGTGTCGAACTCGTGAAATGACGAGAACTATAGATTTGAGGATATTCGTGATCTTCCCTGACTGTTGGATCTACATCATGGCCAGTTTGATGTTGACCACCCTGGGAGAAAAAGAGTGTTAAATGGGCGGAACCCCCAAACGTTGAAGTCGTGAAGCCATGAGGACCGTCGATCTGAGGATGCTTCGAGATCTCTCTTGATCGTTGGATCTAGACTGTGGTTAGTCCAGCGCTGACCACTCCGGGAGTAAAAAGTAAATTGCACAGCCAAACCCCCGAACGTCAAAGTCGCGAAGAAACAAAGGTCGTAGATCTATGGATCTACGTTGACCTATCTCAACCGTGGGATTAAGGGGTATTGGGAGGTTGTTGGCATGAGTTCGGACTTTGGAGCTCCGAGAGATTTCACAGGTAGGAGAGGCTAGAGGCTCCCAGAGGTTGTCCATCCAAAGTGATGTGGCATGCTGACATCACCTAGGGTGACGTGGACCCATGTTCGACATGCCACATGTCACCTTGATTCATGTTTTTTTCAGACCTTATATGCTGGCAATTGGAACGTGACATGTGTCACTCATTTATGGGGCCACGTATCATCTCTGCCCCTTGTTGCGTGTCAACCTTGAACACATGATCGCATGGCCTAATAGTTGGTGGAATACCCGGGGCACAAGGGAGTTCGGGACTTCGAGGAATTTGGGACACTGGGACCCTAGGGCTAATCCTTCGAAGGCTCATACTCACCTGTCCCTGCCACTTCGTTTAACGCATCACCATGTGTAAGTGTGGATCCTTTGGGAGTCCGGGAATTCAGAACTCTGGATGTTTGGAGTGGTGTATTGGATAAGTCAAAACATCCCGAAGGCCCAGATTTACTTTCCCGCTCCTGCAAGCTGTTGGAATAATTTAAATATAATTAATTNAATTAAATGAGAGGGACCCTCTCCGGGACTTTGACATTCGAGAGATTTGGGTTCATAAGCACATGATAAGGAATTTCGTCGAAGTCCGAAGACTTGGGCGTTAACTAATATTAATGAATCCAATTTCCCTTGGAGATTTGGTAAGGAGTGGGGTTTCGTTGTGTTAATGGTTAATTAACCTAGTAGGCCTATAGGAGCTAGAAAAATGTCAACTCATGGTTGGAAGAGTCTTCGTATACTATGATGATGTGTAGTGTCGGGTGATAGGGAGCCACGTGGTTGTAAGAGCCCCTAGTTAATGAAGGCTTGATGAACTTTGAAGGGTCATAACTTGCAATCCAAAACACATATATGGGCAAATTTACAGTCGTTGGAAAACCCTTGTTGAACCGAAGACAATGAGACCCGAGTTACAGGGATTCGATGTGATTGAGAAAAGTGAAATTTTGATGCCCCATCCCTTAAAAAGGTACTTAGTGTTCGAGTGTGTGACTGAATGGTATTGGAGTGAGCAACAACACTTGGCATGCTTGGGCTCATGAACGAGTCGCATAAAAATCTTATTAGAGAGCTTTTAAGGGGTAACACCCTATCTTACCCCATTCATAAGAAGCCTATTTAAACCACTACTGAAGAGAGGAATATGATCTGTGTTGCTAGTGTTCCAAATAAAGAAGTTGACTTCACCTTACAAATTGTACGTGTTTTTTATAACTAGTAGATAATTAACTAACATAAAATGTTTCATCAACACTCAAGCAGTCAGTGGACAACAAGAAAACTACAACGTAAAGGATGGTGACACACCATGAGTTGGGGGAAAGCTCCCACAATAGAGAAGAAGAATCTGATGAGAGGAGGGCGGTGGAAACCCCTCTAGATTTGGCTAAAATTGTAAGAAGCCTCATGGCGGGAATTACAGAGTTGTATGGCTGACAATGAAAGGCCGGTAAAAGAATAGGAAAAAAAATTTGAAATTAACGTAGTCCTACTGCAAAGCCTATCAGATATACAAAGGCAGTTGCAACATGGACCAACAACCAGTCTTGTGAACAAACATCATACTAATAAAACTCAAAGTCCACCGAGATACAAAAGCATGGTCTTGAAAGTGGCCACACAAGGAGCACCTCAAAGAAGGCCAAACCTGGAGCCAAGAGACATTCAGCGGGAGAATCCTCTAGCGAGGAAAATGGCAACTCCAGGGAATTTTCTAGTAGTAAGACTAGTTCACATTCCCAGAAGAGAAGAAAGAAGAGGAAACATTCAAAGAGCCATGACCCCGAGGAGTTTAACAAATCCAAACCAACCACTTTTGATGGAGAAATTAAAAAGGGAGAAGAAGCAGAAGTTTGGCTACTTGTTTGAAGAAGTACTTCAGAGTCCATGACTACTCTGAAAACTTAAAGACCTGAATAGCCATTTTCAACTTGAATGGAAAGATCTCCATTTGGTGGGAGGACCTTAGGAATGTGAAAAGAATCCGCGAGAAGGACTTGTCATGGAAACAATTTGAGAAGTACTTCAATAAGAAGTATATGTCAGAAAAATACTTTGATGGGAAGACCAAGGAGTTATATGAACTCAAGCTAGGACAACTCACAATAAATGAATATATCAACAAATTTCTTGAGATGATGAGCTATGTGCCCTATATAAATGATGAAAAGGTAAATATGCAATGATTTATTAGTGGGATGCCTCAGTCCTTTCGACACAGAATTGAATTTGATGAGCCAAAGACTTTAGAAGACACTATCCAGAAGGCAAGGTACTGCTATGAACAATTCAAGAATAAGGAAGAACCTTGTCAGGACTGGAAGAAGAAAAGTAATTTGGGATTCAAGAAAAAGGGGTTTAAATCCTTAAGATTTAAGAATCATGGGAAAAGTTCTAATATGAGTCTTTCTATTAAAAGTGTATATCAACAAAAAATTTCATCTTAGAGTGGTAATAAACCCTTTGGAGCAATCCATGTAAGACTAATAATACCAAGAGAGAACCCTTGAAATGTTGGGATTGTGGAGAAGAACATCTGTTGAGGGACTGCCCACATAGGAAACATGACAATATGAGGGTCTACAACATCCAGGAGGCTACCACAGTCAATGATGTGGCTAGGAGCATGCCACAAATTTATGCTGCCTTGGATAATAGACAAGATGACCACCAAGCTTCAGTGGTGGAGATGGAAGGTATGATTGCCAACCATCTAGTTTCCATTTTAAATGACCCCGGTTTGAATCTGAGTTATGTTGCTCCTCAAACTATTGAGAAATGTAAATTGCAACAAGTAAAACATGCTAGATCATGGTTGGTACAGCTAGCCACTAGAACCAAAAGAAAGGTAAAAAATGTCATACCGACATGCCAATTCATTATGAATGGATTACCCACCCAAGCAACCCTAAACATACTCCCTTTAGGATCTTATGACTTGCTGATTGGCATGGACTGGTTGGCTACCCATAAAACCAAGTTGGAGTGTTACAACAAAACTTTGGAGTGTGAAGATGAAGAAGGGAGAAAAATAACACTACAAGGAATTCAAAACCATGTCTCAGTGAGACAAATATCAACCCTTGAAGTGAAGAAGTATTGCAAAAAATGATGTCCCTTGTATGCAATACAAGTGTTGAACTCTGTTGAGAACTACAAACCAAGTCTAGAGGACCATCCCATAATAAGAGAGTATAAATATGTGATTCCAGAAGAGGTACCAGGCCTACCTCTAAGAAGAGATATTTATTTTTCAATAGAACTTGTACCCGGAGCAGTGCCAATGTCTAGAGTGCCCTACATAATGAGTACCCCATAACTAGTTGAGCTCAAGCTACAACTAAAGAAGATGTTGGACAAAGGTTACATTCAGCCTAGTGTGTCTCTTTGGGGAGCACCATCTTTGTTTGTAAAGAAGAAGGATGACACACTCAAGTTGTGCATAGACTATAGACAACTCAATAAGATGACAATTAAGAATAAATATCCTTTGCCAAGGATCGATGACTTGTTTGATCAATTAAGGGGGGCCACAATTTTCTCCAAGATTGACTCGAGGTCTGGATACCATCAAGTCCAAATTAAAGATAAAGACATCCACAAAACAACCTTTAGGACAAGATATGGGCACTACGAATTTGTGGTGGTGCTATTTGGGCTTACCAATACACCAACCACTTATATGTGCTTAATGAATAATGTACTCAGTAAATTCTTGGACATATTTGTGTTGGTTTTCATTGATGATATCCCAATCTATTCTAAGAATAGGGAAGAGCATAAAGAACATCTCAAGCTAGTGCTTGAAGTGTTAAGAGAACATCAACTCTATGCTAAGTTTAGTAAGTGTGACTTTTTCCAAAAACAAGTCCATTACTTAGGCCATGTTATTTCTGAAGGAGTGGCAGTTGATCTCGACAAGATCAAATCCGTTATGGATTGGCCTACCCCAAAATATGTATTTGATATCAGATCTTTTATGGGCCTAGCATGATACTATAGAAGGTTCATAAAGGGTTTTTTCAAGATCGGTCTCCCAATCACCTCTCTTCAGAAAAAGGGAGTTAAATTCATTTGGACATCAGAATGTGAAGAGAGATTCCAAGAGCTAAAATACCTTCTAACCAATGCACATGTGCTAAAGATTGCAAACCCAAACAAGGACTTCCTTATGTGTATAGATGCCTGTAAGAAAGGGCTCGAAGGAGTCCTCATGCAAGAAGGACATGTGTTTTGATACGAATCCAGAAAAGTGAATGAGCATGAAATCAATTATGTGACCCATGATTTGGAACTGGTTTTCATAGTACATGTTTTAAAAATGTGAAGGAATTACCTCCTAGGTAGAAGATTTGTTCTTATGACAGAATATAGTGGGTTGAGATATTTGTTTGATCAACCAAAACTCAATGCTAGACAAGCTAGGTGGATGGCTCTCCTCAGTGACTTTGATTTTGAAATCAAACATATTAAAGGAAAATAAAATATGGTGGTTGATGCCCTTAGTAGAAGTATGAAAGTGATTCACTTGACAACTGTAAGCACCTGTGAAACAAACGTTAAGGAGAGAGTCAAAAGTGCACAAGAAACAAATGAATTTTTGAAGACAATGGAATCATACCTAGAGCAAGAGCCCACAGGGCTAAAGTATGAGGGCTATCAAATGTTGAATGATGGCCTGCTAACTTAAAAATGTAGGTGGTATATTCCAAATTGTGACGACTTGAAGAGGTTCATAATGGATGAACTACATAAAAGACCATAAACTGGTTATTAGAAGATGATCACAACCACCAGGAAACTATTTTATTGGCCCAGACTGAAAAAGGACATAGTTGATTACTTAGCTAAATGTCTAGAATGGCAACAAGTTAAAGCAGAACACCGACATCCGGTAGGGTTATTGCAACCCATACCAATTCCATAATGGAAATGGGAAACCATCTCCATGGATTTCGTCATAGGATTACCAAGATCAACCAAGCAGAACGACACCATTATGGTAGTTGTGGACAAACTAAGCAAGGTTGTTCACTTTATTCTTGTCAAATCAACTTGCAAAGCAATAGATATTGCCAGTATTTTCATGAAAAAAATATTTACACTGCATGGCATGCCCAAGGAAATCATATCCGACAAAGATACAAAATTTACTTCAAATTTTTGGAAATCTTTGTTCGTTGGTTTTGAAACTAAATTTCTATTTAGTACAACCTATCACTTTCAAACTGATGGGAAGACGAAGAGAGTAAGCCAAGTGTTAGAGGACACGTTAAGGATGCATGTAATGCATCAACCCAAGAAGTGGGAGGACTACCTACCATTGGTAGAGTTTGCTTATAACAATGGCTATCAAGAGTCATTGAAGATGAGCCCTTTTGAGGTCCTCTATGATAGACAACGCAGTATTCCAATCAGCTGGAATAAACCAGTAGAAAAAATTACACTCGGGTCAGATATGATAAAGGAAATAGAACAACAAGTAGTTCATATAAAACAGAATCTAAAAATAGCTCAGGATAGACAAAAAAGCTATCCAGACAGAAAAATGACTCCTAGAGAGTTCAAAGCAGGGGATCATGTGTATCTCCGAGTTAGGCCCAGAAAAAGTTCCTTGAGAATGAGAACTTGTGCCAAGATGGCACCTCGGTATTGTGGACCCTTTGAAATTTTGGATAGAGTGGGACCTATACCATATAGACTAGCACTTCCTCCCACAATGAAGGGACATAATGTTTTCCATGTTTCGTTATTGAATAAATATGTACATGATTCTAATAATATAATTGATTGGTCTGTGATTCAGGTGGAACCACAGGGAGAATTCTTGCTAAAGCCACAATGCATAATAGACATGAAGGAAATCTCACTCAGGAACAAAACCATTGCACAGGTAAAGGTGCAATGGAAACTCTTTGGTCCAGATGAAGTTACATGGGAAATGGAGAATGCCATGAAAAATGCATACCCATTTTTTTTTTACTTTTGTACATACAGAGAACATCGATAGGTAGAATATCAAGGATGATGTTTGCTTGGTATGTGTTATATTCTTTGCATGAGTAGTTAGGTGGAAAAGGGCTCCCCTCTCAGCAGTTGCTTCACTATTTGGTTTCTTGATAAGTATTCTTATACTCTGTGTGCTATAATTGAAATGAGTGGTTGGATGTATGTGTCTATGAATAAAATTTGTATTGTATGATTAATATTATAAATGCTTATTGTTCTTCTGTGAACCCATTCATTTGAATGGTTTCTATTTGCCTCTACTTAGCAGCAGGAGAACTATTAGACATGGGTCTTCTAATGAATTTAGGAATAAGTTTATGGTTTATGTGTTGGTTGGAAAATCCTTAAGGGAATTTTTCCAAGGATTGATTTTGTAATGTAAGAGTCGGGGCATACTTCGTTGGAACACTTTAGTACTGTCAACCCCTCGAATTTACCTTCGTAGGTTACTAAATTCGAGATTTGTGGAGGGAGGCGCCTCCTTCAAACCATTCGTCTGTGTGACTGAGGGCTCATGCCAATGGCCCTAACCAAATCATGGCTAAAAGTTGAGCGTGCAACCCTGGAACTTGTCCGAGAATCCATATGACCAAGACCTTGGAACCCTTCGCTAGGTCCAAAAGGAGCTAAGCTATCTTGGCTTCAAAACTCTGGGAGTTCGGAGCTCCGAGATGTTATGACTTTACAACATTCAAAACCAACCGAAGCCAACCTACTGGTACGGTTACCAACGAGGTTGACCGAAATCTAGTGGTTTCCTTAACTGTGATCGTGGGATCTGTCCCATCCACCTTGATCCACTTCTCGATAGCAAAGTAACACGAGCCGTATATATGAGGATATTCAGGATATTCCCTGACCGTTGGATCTACGCCGTGCTCAGTCCGACGTTGACCACTCCGAGAGAAAATGAGTGTTAAACGGGTGGAACCCCTGAACGTCGAACTCGCGAAGTGACGAGAATCGTAGATCCGAGGATATTCGTGGATCTTCTCTAACCATTCGGCATTGACCACTTTGGGAGAAAAGGAGTGTTAAATGAGTGGAACCCCTGAACGTCGTACTCGCGAAGTGACGAGAACCTTAGATATGAGGAAATTCAGGATCTTCCCTGACCATTGTATCTACGTCGTGGTTAGTCCAGCGTTGATCACACCCCGGGAGAAAAAGAGTGTTAAATGGGAATAACCCTTGAACGTCGAAGTCACGAAGTGACGAGGACCGTCAATCCGAGAATGTTTCAGGATCTCTCCTGACCGTTGGATCTAGACCGTGGTCAGTCCGGCACTGACCACTCCGGGAATAAAAAGGAAATTACACAACCAAACCCTCGAACATCAAAGTTGCGAAGCAACGAAGGTCGTAGATCCATGGATCTACGTGGACCTATCTCGATTGTGGGATATAACGACTATTGGGAGGTTGCTGGTGGGATTTCAAACTTTGGAGCTCTGAGAGATTTCACAGGTAGGAGAGGCTAGAGGCTCCCGAAGGTTGTCCGTCCGTAGTGATGTGGCACGCTGATTTCACCTAGGGTGACGTGGAACCATGTTTAGCATGCCACGTGCCACCTTGATTCATGCTTTTTATAGACCTTATATGCCAATTGGAATGTGAAACATGTCACTCATTGATGGGCAGGGATGATTTTAAGGATGGAAATTTGTTTTAAAATGTAGGAACCTTGGCGAATCTTACTAATCCTTCATATGCCAACTATAAATGTTTGACGATATTTTTGTAAAAATATTCAAATTTATAATAATTTTATATAGTTTTTATAAAATTTTGGCAATTTTTAAGGTAAAATAATTTTATCCTATAGAATTTGGGCGAATGATTTTTAAAATAGCAAATCTCGTTTTTGGAAAAACCATGGAAAATTAGCCCATGAGAGAAACTTAGCCCCTAAAATCATCCATGTTGATGGGGCCACATGTCATATCTTCCCCTTGTCCTGTGTCAACCCCGGACACATGCTCACATGGATTAATAGCTGGTCGAATACCCAAGGTACTAGGGAGTTCGAGACTTCGGGGAATTTGGGACACTGGGGTTAATCGATCGAAGGCTTGGACCCACATGTCCCTCCTCTCTGTTCAACGCCCAGCCACATGTAAGTGTGGACCCTTCGAGAGTCCGAGAATTCAGAACTACGAAGGTTTGGAGTGGTGTATTGGATAATTTGAAACAGGTTGAAGGCCCAGATTTACTTTCCCGCTCTTGCAGGATGTCAGAACAATTTAAATATAATTAATTAAATGAGAGGGACCCTCTCCGGGACTCCGACACTCAAGAGATTTGGGTTCATAAGCACATGATGAGGAATTCCGTTGAAGTTTGAAGACTAAGGCGTTAACAAATATTAATGAATCCAAGTGCCCTTAGAGATTTGGTAAGGAGTGGGGTTTCGATGTGTTAATGGTTAATTAAGCTAGTAGTCCTATAGAAGCTAGACAAATTTAAACTCTTATTTGGAAGAGTCTTTGTATACTATGATGATGTGTAGTGTCGGGTGACAAGGAGCCACGTGGTTGTAAGAGACCCTAGTTAATGAAGGCTTAAAGAACTTTGAAGATCCATAACTTGCATTCCAGAACACATATCTGGGAAAATTTATAGTCGTTGGAAAATCTTCTCTGAACCGAACACAGTGAAACCCTAGTTATAGGGATTCAAGGTGATTGAGAAAAGTGAAATTTTGATGCCCCATCCCTTAAAAACGTACTTAGGGGTTGGGTATGTGACATTTCATAATCAAGATCTTGGGTCCAAAACAAATTTTCACTTTCTAGAGAAATTTTGTCTAGCAACCCCTCATTAGTGCTCCGAAGAATCAAACCTCAAGGGACCCCTTACATCTAAAGAGTTTTTGTAGTTTGTTAAAATGTATCGAGAGTATATTCTATGACTTTAAATATCTTTGGTTTCCAATGGTTAAGAAGTATCCTTGGGAGACAAATCCACAATAGTTATAGGTCCCTTCTTGCCATAATAGAGTTGACATGTTCATTCCAAGGAATAAGTATAAGACTAGTCTCCCTATAAAACAATGGTTCACACAAAGTGTTTTCCTCTTGTCCCTTGGGATTCTTGAAAAGAAAGGGAAAAAACCATCACGTAAAGGAGAAATTTTAATTTTATCTCTTGCAAATGTCAACCATTCCTTATCTAGTGAATCATGTTAGATAATGAGGGTTTCTGAAAATATCCAATCATAATGTATGGAAACCTTTGTCTCTCTCACCAGTTTGAACACAATTTTTTTCTCTTTTTTTGGATACCATAATCATTCACACCCTTCGAACGAGGTAGATTTTTCAACATTTTGCTAGCTCTCCTTCAACATATAACATTATCATAGATGTCCTAATCTTTGAAGAAGATACCTTATAAATTGTTGCAACTCACACTTGTTGAAATTGTTGCAACCCCAACCCTATCTGTATAATCCTAGAACCACCACAATGTAGCTCTATCAAACCACTTCATTGCACTTTGGTCAGAACAATCACTTCTTGAACTACCACATCTAGTATGACCCCAAGGGGGGCATATATGGGGCTAAATGTATATGATATGACCCCAAACAAGGGCATATATGGGGTTAAATGTATATGATATGACCCCAAACGAGGGCATATATGGGGTTAAATGTATATGTAATAGGGTTGGCCTAATAATAAAGGGGTCACATGTGTAATGTGTGAATATGTATATATAGAGATCATGTAGTCATTAGTTAGAAAATGTGATTTGGAATATATGAATGTATTGAGGTATTTGAAGGAGGTTCTTTTGTTCTTTAACAAGTTATTGTCTAACTTATCTCTCTTATTTGTATTGGAATTGTGCTCCACGCTCAAATTGGTGTACATGGTGTTTACTTTTGGTTTCTTATGATATTTTAAGCATTTGGTTCATAACATTTGGAATCAGAGCATACGATTCTAGGGTTTTTGCTCCTTCATATGCGTCATCTTGGTATGTTTGCTATAATTTTTTTCCGTCAAAGTTTTAGAGTCTAAAATTTTCAAGATCCCGAGGAGACATAGCAAAGTAATAATGATAATAATTTAAGTTTATGGATCGTTTTATTTTTTGAGATACAACTTATGGAAGTGAAGGTGTTTTACTAGTCTTGAAATTAGTCTCAATCGAGTCATCTTGGAATTTTCGCTATACCTTTTGTTTGGCAAGGTTTTAGATTGTAAAATTTTCAAGATCCTGAGACAGAGAGAAGTAATTTTAGTAAAAAATTCAGGTCTCAGATCGATATACTTTTTGAAAGCCTGTGGAAGTTATGGTTTTTTACTAGCCTTGAAATCAATCTTAAACGAGCGATCTTGGCAATTTCGCTATAACTTTTTTTCAATGAATTTTTAGACTATGGAATTTTCATGAGTATGAGGAAACATATAGAAGTACTAGTGGTATAAATTTTGGGCTCTAAGACGTAATAATTGTGTAAATACAGGCTGTGGAAATTAGGGTTTTTTTACTAACCCTAAACTAGTCTCACATGTATTATGGGTAAAACAATCATATTTGCTTCAATAAAGATCCAAATTTAGTGCAACTAGTTGCATTGGAAAGAGAACAATCCATATTATTACAGGTCAAAATTTCATAATCGTATTAGACAAATTGGGTGCGTGACATTCATTCTGTACAATTTTGTTCTCTAGAAAAAACAAAAAATCAACAAATTTTGGGAAAGTCACCATAACTTTCACTTGACACATCAAATTTTGGTCAAACCTATTCCATTGTAGAGAAGACATATTAGAGTACTACAAGCAGAAATTTCAGACTCAGAAGTATCAAAATTTTAGATATACATCAGAAGAAATGTCATCCATAAGGACAGACTCTAGATTAGGGTTTTAAAAAATATGTTAACTTAAAATTATCATAACTTTTGATTGGGATGTTCGGTTGAGGTGATTCAAAATCCATTGAAAAGAGAAAACATACGAGAATATATTATAAAAATGATCATAAGTAATTGAGATCATTATTGATAATATATTGAGGTTGTTAGTTGAGGGTTTGGGTTAGACCTCAATTAAGAATCAATGGAAGTACCTAAATTTACAGGAAATGAAGATAAAAACAAAATCAATTCTATGGAATGGTTGAGGATGGTAAATGAATATTGTATGACTCTTTCAAGTGCTAGAGCTTATTTTTTTGGTAAATCTTGGAAGTGGTGGATGATTATTGATAATGATACTATATTGAACATCACATGGGAAGCATTTGAAAAACTATTCTCAAATAAATGGATCAAGATACAAAAATGGAGGAGATGCATAAAATTCAAGATGACTTAATTCAAGCTAAAAAATTGTTTCCAAATTTTTGAAGGATAATGAAGAGCTAAGAAAATATATTATAAATAAAAATGATGAGTTCACCAAGATGCAATCTCTTAATGAATCACTCATTAAGGAGGTTAAGAACTTAAAGCAAGAAAATAATAGCAAAGCAAAGTGGGAAAATGATGATTCAATGGATGAATTGAAAAATAAAGATGAAGAAATCAAAAGGTTACATAAGCATAATCAAGAACTTATTAATGATGTTAAGAAGGTGAAAATGCATTTACATGAGTCTGAATCAAAGAATAAGGATGAAGATACTACCACCAAAATTGAAGAGGATACTATCAAAAAATTTGAAGAGAAAATTTGCAAGAAAGTTGAGGAATCCCTAAAAAATTATGAGGTAAAATTAGAAATAAAATCCAGAATTGTAGAAGGATGTCAATTTAATAGATGGGGTCACAATGTAATGTCAAAAGGAGAAATAAGACAAGATTCAAAATGGTCACATAAGATTCAATATTCATGGACACATAATTCTAATGGTTGCAAGGACACTGCACAAATATACTAACAAAAACAATACAAAGGAAACCTCGATTAATTCCAAATCTATGATTCTCACTACGATGCTTTGTTCCAGTAATGTCCACTTAGATAGAGACCCTCTTGTAACCCTACAAACCTAATCCAAACGGCTTGTTGCAACCCCAATCGCAGAGGTCCTCGCGGGACAACTATTGGACCTCTAGTGCGGCCTCGCTGGATGACCTGTACTCGACCCACAACGATGCTCTAAACTATTGAATTTTCAATTTCCAGATCTGATAATTATTTCCTTATGATTTCAAACATAATTTTATGCCATTGTTATCATAGAATAATTACACACTGAAAATCTCAACCAAAAATCACTGCAGTGGAAACAATAGAATCAAAGAAAGATAGTAGTGCACATTAGACACAAGATCTTTCCCAGGGAAACCCAACCTTGGGAGAAAACCTAGCAACTTTTCTTAAGAAGAAATCAATCCAATTTTATCACCATTTACATGAAGAAACCCAACACAAGATAATTGTGCCCTTGTATGAGGAAGAACCCTCAAGGATAGCACACCACAAATGAACTGCTAAGATACTACAAAAAGTTGCACAACTCAAAGATAGCGCAACTGGAAACTGGGCACTGCAACTAGCAACTAGGAATTGCTCACTGCAATTGGGAATTGCGCACTGCAACTGGGAATTGCGCACTGCAACAAAAAACTGGGGACTACACACTGCAACTGTCAACTGTGCACTGTGCAACTGGCTAAATCACATTTAGAAGAGTTGTGTTATGTGTCAAGTGAAATGATCCAACCTTTATTTATATAGTTCGAGTCACCTTCAATTTCCTTGTGGGGCCGACTTCTTTTGTTGTCTTCAATTTCTTCTTTAATGTTTTATGTGGTTTCTTCAATGCTTTGTCTTGTCTTTTTGGCATTCCTTCTTCACTAGAAAATTTGTTCATGAGCGTTGTTGATATATGATATCCTCGCATGCACATCTAATTAATGTAGGGCTCTAATGTTGAGTAGATTCACCGAGAAGCCCCTCATCACAAGGGGTCTCTAGAGTCTACATCTTCAACATTAGACTAGACTTGTAAACAAGTTAAACTTGCCCTATAAAAATAGATCACTCCATCCTGGAGCAGGCAATGTGAGAGCATCTCGAGTCTTTATCACTTGTCAAATCAGCATGACTACTAGGAGAAAGACTACACCTGGGCCATTCACCATGTTGAAACATATATATTTTTCTAAATCTTAGACTAAAATAAATTTCATTTTTTTTGTTTAAATAAAAACACAAAGAAACGCACTTGGATAATCATCGTCGAATGAAGCCTTTTGATTAATCCAACGGTTTAAATTTCTTAAGAGATTATGGAGCCTCCTTTTTATTAATGAATCAATCTATATAAAGGTTTGCTTTCGAAATTTCGGAAGTCGGGGTTTTGCGAAATACGAAGGTTCAACATTAAGCATCTTCGAAACCCCGATACCCGAATTCACGAAAGTATTTAATGTTAAGCCGGTCAATTATAGATTAAGAAAGATTAGTGATAAGTAAATCTCATTGCGACTTCGCGATTGAGGATCTCTTACATATAAAATCATTTGAAGTCCCGATACCTGAAACCCCACCATTCTAAAACTAATCGCAGTTAATTAGAGGAGTTAAAAACGATTATACTTAATTAAACCTATCATGACTTCGCGTTTCGTAAGTCTTAGTTCAAACTGTTTTAAAGAATCCCAAGATCCAAAACGCCGAAACTTGATTAATTGATAAGTATGATTAATTAATGTACTAAATGAGGATTATACTCTAATTAATCAATTGCTTAATAATAACTCGGATACATTCAAATTCTGTGCTTTTCCCGAGGTATCGACCATTAATGACATTAATTTCTGATTTAGGGAAATGATTCCAAATAAGATCCGATTTTAAAGCCCAAATCTTTTTTATTAAAGAAATTAAACGCGTTGTCAGTGAAGGTATATGCATGGTTTATGCATTTAAGGCAAAGAAGATTTTTAGTTATGAATTACTTTCTTGTTTTCATAGAGCTAGCTTAGCGAAATAACTAGTTTTCAACAATCTCATCCTCTATAACAGGTGATATAACTCTGAAATTTGATATCATGGCTCCACGGAAAGTGCCTAAAGAAACCAGTAAAAATTCTGGCCATAACACAGAGGTTATTTCTGATACTTCACCCAGAAGTATAAGCACAGTTAAAACTTGGACACATGTGTTCAATACCATACAATACGACGTGGTAAACTGCCCTGATGATTCAAGCGACAACAAAAAGGATAACTTATCTATCAAATATAAGATTATCGCTCAAGCAGAGCTACATAAGGTAGCAACAAGGCCGAGGCTTTTACCCTATACTGATATGATTGGATGGGCACTGGATCATGTGGATATCCCAACTAGAACTATATTCAACTCTCAGAAGGTAGTTGTTGGGTCATTTCGACCGAAACACGTGCACGTGATGTATAAATTGTCTGCAACATCAAACTTCGTTTGTAATGCTAGTTTTGAAGTGAATTTTAATAAGGAGTGTGATCAATATGGAAAGAGTCTTTCTGACTTGATCAAGGACTGGTGTTCATGCCCCGAAAAGTTCAGAGCCGACTCTCACAGAGTATATTCAATCTCATCGCTTGAGCCATAGTTCATGTATATAGCCATGATGATGTGCAAGATTTATGGAAAAGAGAACACAACCCATTTCTTTCTACCATGTGTACCCATTATACACTCAGTGGCAGAATGATTTTATTTTGACTGGGCAAAGATATTGTCGAATAGTCTGGCTAGCGAAATCACAGAATACCAAACAAAGAAAGCCAAAGGGAAACCAACTTCATTCTTCATGTCAGCTTATATTATGGACGCCATCTGTTTCATTCCCACTGATGAGCTAGAGTTGGACTCCAGATAGTGCTGAACCAATTCATGTTTATCATTTAAAGCTTTGGGAAGACAAGGCAAAAGATTTCTTTTATGAAATATGTAATTGGGTAGTGGTGTCGATGCATATTGTTATATTTGGTCACCCACCTCCTAGAATTTCAAACAAGATTGTGGTAAACCTGGGTAAAGTGGCAGACTGGTACAAAGAGGAACACTTCTCTTATATCAGAGTTTTCGGCCGTTCAATTCCCCCATATGCATTACCGCAATTTTTACCAGATCGATTGGTATGTCGCGAGGTTGCATGACAAATTGTATTCGGCGGGATTACCAAAGAGCTCAAAGCCGTGCAGAAAAAGGTATGGTCATCTTTTCTTTTGTCAATTGGTTCATTTTCCTTATTGGATTTCGGTCACTCCAAGGTGGAGGTTGTGGCATTAGAAGAAATAAAGATGGTTAACATTGAATTCAAGAAGCATGACCCACAGAAGGTCGTAGGAAACCATATGGCCAGTTGCGATATTAAAAGGTATGAACATGAAGATTCCCCTCAGGACGAAATGTTCCGAGGGGTAAGATCTTACTAAGAAGTTCTGAGTCGAGTTCGAGCTCTACTACCTGGTGAAATGGTTGAGTTTTACAATTTCCAAAAACACTGAAGAAGTGGCCTACCCAAAGTATTACAGGAAGAAAACCCAAAGTCTCCAGCTACACAACAAACAGAGACCCAAAATCCAAAAGTCGGAAGATCTACCAAACAAGAAGCCTTGGAAAACCTAGAGAAATCTGAGGTATCAACTCAGAAATAAAATATCCCAGCGACAGAGGTATTAGATAACTGGGACAAAAATCAATAAGAGACACTAATAAAGAAAGGAGAAGATAGACCACTATCTTCACCAGAGAAATCAACTACAGATGAAGCCGGAAAGCAGTTATCTATAGAAATTGACAACCCCATTGAGGTTGTCACACCATTACAATTCACCAGAGGAAACCTTGATGCAGATGTAGTATTCATAGGGGATCTCATGCCTATCCCCATTGAAGAAATACCTCCTATAGATTTCTTTTTCAGTAAGAAAATGAAAGTTGTGGTGAAGAAAGAAATACACCAGAAAGAAGGCGAAATTGTCAAAAAGTATAGAGTATTATTGGATGGACAAAATCTGGAAGACGAAGATTTTGCTACAGAGGTTTCAGGCTCTTTGGGAGCTTTTGCAACGACCAACTTATTCTCAGTTGATAATCTAAAAGAAATCCTGAGGAAGACGAATCAGATGATAGGCTAGTTACAAAATGAAATAAGGAATATAGAAAAGAATGTCAGAGAGGAAGTCAATAAGGGACTTGAACATACTAGAGCTAGTGATAAACATGAAATTCAACTGCTCAAGTCTAGTCTTGATGAGATGCATAAGAAGTTGCAAGTGAGTGAAAGACAAACTATTCATCAAGAGGAGTTGGTTAAACAATTACAAGACAAGGTAAGTTCCACTGAAGAAATGGTTATGGACATAACACTGTTTCAAGCTCAAGCATTGGAAATGCTAAAGAAATTGGAAATAACACAACAAAGCCTTTTGGCTAAGGTAGAGATCATCCAAAATCATTTTCAAGAAGTAAATCAATCATTAGAAAATATTGGTTTCGGAGAAAAAGAGGCTACTGTGGCTCGGACCACCTTTCAAAAAGCGGTCGTGTCATCGGCTAGAGAAGAAGTTCCTGTAACTCCCAGATTGACTGTTGCAGAGAAAATCAGAGTTGATATAATGTTGAAGACATGGGAGACAAATATAGCCGAGAGTAAAAGAATGGCCAAAGAAATAAAAGAGGATTGTGAAGAGGCTTTTGATTTGCTAAACAAAAAATCACTAGGCATTGGAAAGGATGATTGTTCTGGAATACTAGGACAAATCAACATTATAAAACATCAACTTGACATCAAAGAAAGCTTAAATAAAGCTCAGATTGAAATTTCACAACTGAAGCAGGTTGACATCGCTCAAATAGATAGATGGATGGTAAGGCCAAATTTACAGTTACAGTCAATGACTTCTGAAGATAAAAGGATAGAAGACATGTTGTCGTAATGACAAAGAAAGTTGTATCTTTTTGAGGAAAAAGATGTGACAGAACCTTCAATACTATTGGTACAATTCCTAAGCAGGTGCGTCAAATGTCTCGAGCAAGGTGAAGGAATCGCTTCAAAGAATCAATGAAGTAACATATGCATACCTTTTTCGCTGGTATGAGAGAGAGATAGAAAAGAACCAAGTGAAAACGGTTTAGGTTTTCATTTGTAATCGTTACCATCTAGGAATAACGTGAATTTCAACCGCCTAGGGTTGAAAACTTTTGTATAAATATATTTTCAAAAGACTAAGAGAAGGCTTTTTTTTGGCCGATTGTAATAGAGAGATCTCTCCTTTTCGAGAATTAAGAAAAGTGTAGACCAGAGACTCCATATTTTGTCAATCTTGAGTTATGTGTTCCTCTGTTCTTTCATATTCCAACATCTTTATTCATATGTCTTTGATGAATTCCTAATCACAACTTAGTACAACATCTACTATAGTTATATGTTTCATTTAGTTATCTGATTGTTTACAGATTTTCCTCTGTGTTTGCTATTAGCAAATGCAAGACTTGTGTGTTAGTTAGATTGCTACATTTTATGCTTCATTAAAGGTTTCTCATCTATTTTCTTCTTCTGTAGCAGAGTGAGATTTTTTTGTGATTGACGCCTCACTTTGTTAAAATAGCTTTATGTTTTTCTCTCATCACATTCATTATTTTCAAATTTGACTTAGACACGAAAAATGACCTCTGAATTGTTATACCATTAATTCAATTTTGGGAACTTTCTTCATATAATTGAAAGTAGAAAAAACAAATATTAAAACAACAGATCTTTAGACTTTTCCTTTCTCCATGATTGTATCTGTTGCAAGACAACGCAATATTGAGCTCGGTCTTAATGACCAGACCAACATTTATTTAACCCTATTTAATACCATCTTAGAAACCTCTACTACCCGGGTTGAGCTTGAACGCTCATGAGCAGTGATTGAACAAGACATTAGTGTTCAAGAACGTTGGGAAGCTAGACAAAGATAGCTTAGGAATCAACCATAGTTTATTTTTCCTAAAGTATTGATCTTCTTTCATATTAAAAACTCTCTTTATTTCTGGATGCCTTGACATTATACTTTGAAGCCTTAAGTATAAACTCAGGAACAACACACCACTAACCAAATCAGCATGGCCCCGTGAGTGAGTTTATCATTCTCCCTTGGTAAAATATGCATGACTAATCTTGGAGAATGTCTGCCTGATGCTGCTAATTGGAGAAACATTAACTCCTGGGGCATTCACCACTAGCCAAATCAACATGGCCCTGTGAGTGAATGTATCATCCTCCATTGGTCAAATCAGCATGGCCAATCTAGGAGAATGTTTGCCCGATGTTGCTAACTGGAGAAACATCAACATCATGGGGCATTCACCACTAACCAAATCATCATGGCCTCGTGAGTGAACGTATCGTCCTCCCTTGGTAAAATCAGCATGACCAATCTGGGAGAACATTTGCCCAATGTTGAAACATCAACACTCCCTCTCAGCGAGGCAAGCATTCTACATCACGTTGAGCTTGTCTCTGAAGTATACAAACTTCTCCCTAGACAGAGGCTTGATGAGCATGTCTGCAAATTACTCATATATGGATATGTACTGGAGATTTACTGTTCCCTTCTATACCATGTCTCGGATGAAGTGATATTTGATCTCAATGTGCTTCGACCTGTCATGAAATACTAGATTGTCTGAAAGGTTGACACAACTTTCATTATCACAATGTATCAAGGTCGTCTCTAGCTCTTGATCAAATAGTCTTGCAAGAAGCTTCCAAATCCATATTGATTCCCGACTTGTGACACTCGTTGTGATATACTTTGTTTCTGTTGTATCGAGTGCTATAGAAGTCTGCTTCTTGCTAAACTAGTATATCATAGCTGATACTAAGTTGAAGCAACACCTCAAGGTGCTCTTTCTGTCCACTGCTCTCCCTGTCCAGTCAGTGTTAAGCCCTAATATTGGCTCATTACCCCTTAATTGGGGTATATTATATTAGTAATGTTATTTTATTTATGTCGGCTTTAGGTCATTAGTTGTAATTATACCTCCTAGTCTCCTATATATACCAAGGAGACATTTTCATTTTGAAT
>SNQJ01S0028733.1:71102-82957 GCA_010110895.2 Picea sitchensis
GGTGGATTTAAGGAGTGCAAAAATAATTCTTTCTTTGTCGGAAAATTCATGAACCGATAAATATCCTTCTAACAGATTCAACCATCTATCAATGACATCTGCATCTATTTGGCCCTCAAATATGGGAATGTCAAAGTTTACTTGTACCTTAAAAGGAGTGGTGCCTCTAGAGTGGTTGTTGGATGTAGATGCGCTGACAGTGGGCAACCGTTGAAGTATCTGGGAAAAGTTGTCCATCATCGCATTCCTTAATTTCTTGAGGGCCTCCTTGAGCAATAATTTGATAGGATATCCTACTCCCTCATCTTTCTTTTCTTCCCCCATGGGCATCCATCTGGGTTTGCGAGGCTGATCTTGCAACGGTTCAACCAGATCGAGCCCTAACTCCTTATACCCCGACCTTGTTGGGGACATGCAAAGAAGGATCGAGAAAGAGCAGGCTTCTCTGATACCACTGATCTGGATTTATGCAGGAACACAATGAAATACATAAATACACATAAACGCAAAGATGCAGTGGAAGTAAAACTTCATTTCATTAACAACAAATGACTGAAATATGCTTACAGGCAGAATGGAAATAAAATAGCTCGGGCGCAGGTAGCGTATCTCTAAGAAGCGATGTGGTGGCTACTAGCCTCTAAACTCAGTGTTACAATGAGGCTCAAAGGCCTATATATTATTGAGAAACAATGGAAAACCCTGAAATCCAAAAACGTAACCCTAGGAGATGAAACGCCAAAATATGGGCCCCGTTGGGGCAAATTGGTACATCAATTTCCCGGGGTCGTAACGTTGGCAAACTATCTCCGTTTGACGCACATCATACATCGTTAGAAAGATCTATTCTAGGACTACACTGCTGACAATGAATATCAAGTCCATAAGCCGATCATTTGTGGCTTGTTCCATGCAATCTAGGTTTAACTCTTTTGGTCTGAGTTGTTCTACCATGTCAGATGTGTCCAGTAGAGATGGAAAGTAGGGTCGAAGGCGGTCCACATTGAACACTGGGTGTAGACCAAGGAATGGTGGAATACCAAGATCAAAGATATTGTCCCCTATAGCCTTGGTGATGGTCTATGGCCCATATCAGAGCGGGCGAATCTTGCGGCAGGGTCCAACGAGGCACTCCTTTTGCAAATGTAGCCACACTTTGTCGCCCACCTGGAAGTTGTGTGGGACCCGATGTTGATCATGTTGTTGCTTGTACTTAGGATTGGCTCTGTCCAAGATGTCATGAAACTATTGGAGAATGTGTTGAATGTGCGCAATGAAGTTGTTTACCTTGTCATCCTCAGATTGGACATGATCTGAATCTGCCCGAGTAGCAGCAAATGGCATGGCTACGTCAATGGGACATAGTGGCTGGAATCCCAAGCCCACCTGAAAGGGGCTGTGGCTGGTTGACCTATGGAGAGCCTGGTTGTAGTTGTGTTGTACATAGGGGAGGCTCTCATCCCATGTATGTGGATTCTTTGAGTTGTACATGTGCAAAATGTGTAGAATCATCTGGTTGACTACCTCTGTCTGGCCATCATTTTGTGGATAGAAAGCTATGGACTTGGTGAGCTTGGTGTCCAACATCGATAATCTGCTTCCCCTTGTCATTCCCCTTGTCGGGTTCTGATTCAGAGTTGGATCCTGCATCTAATTCAGAAGCCTTCAACTTGGCTACCAGTGACTGCTTGGCATGACACTCACTTGTGTTGTGAGTGGAGCTCTTATGCAACTCACACCACTTCCCCGTGTCCTTTCTTGGCTTCGTGATGTTGTTATTTTCTTGTGGCTTTGGCGGGTTGTCCTGGGTTGCACGGCCTTGGCTTGGTCCTTTGTTTGGTGGTTTGGGGGTACCTTTCCCTTGCTTCTGATTCACAGACCCAAATTCTCGCTTCTTCTGTTTGAACTTTGCTCAATCTTGGTAGCATACCGGTATGCCGCACTAAGAGAGGAGACATCGAGGAACTCCATTTCCTCCTGAATGTATCTATGAAGACAACTGCGATACTTTAACACCAAATTTTTCTCCGAATATTTGATACTCAACTTTGTGCGTAGGGTATGTAATAGACTCGTCATCTCATGCACATCTTGGTCCCTTTGCTGACGCAGCGCAGTCCATTGTATGTATTTTTCCTCATAGCTCCCCACAGGATAATATTGTTCCTTGACGGCGTCTCAAAAAGAATTCAAAGTGGGTGTGACTGAGAACAGAGAGAGTTCCCCCTCGCTCNGTGGGATACATATAGATTATAAAGGGTGCTAATATAAACTTGAAATGGCATAAAGTAGAGCTTGTGGTTTAATCAACTTTTCGTGAAATGGCATAAAGTAGAACTTGTGGTTTAATCAACTTTTCCTTGTTAGGATTTTCTTAATGCTTAAGACTTTGTGAAAAAGACGATAGAATTGTGAAAATCACGTGAGAAGTGGTAAATATACTCTATTACCAATTAAAAGGAAGTGGCATGCTACGGATTTGATTGTGCTAATTAACCAGTGTTCCAACTTTGCCATAGTCTACATATAGATACAAGCAACAACTAAGGGAGTTAATAAGTCACTCCAATGTAGAGTTTGGACCATTTAAAATGTGGCCACTCACCTGTTCGAATTTCTCTACAATGAATTGTTTAACATGATTTTTGAATCTTAAAAGATTGTGAGTAACACTTTAGTGAAAGAGATAACGAGTAAGACTATTGTGTTAGATTTTTGTGTTTACTCACATTCTTAATTTGGTAAATATTAAACATCAAATCAAATGTGTTGTTACGATAATCATGTCATGCGATTTACAAGTGTTCCTTAGCTTTGATAAATTATCGTTACAATCTATGTTTTATTGTTGCAATGCTTTTAGTTAGTTTGAAAGATATATTTTATTTTTAAATTGCATATGATCACATTGAATTGAATTGAATGTAGATAATTGTAAACACATTTAAATGTAAAATTACAACGTTGTAATATGGATGAAATGTTGCAAATGTTATTTAAAAAAATGTGTAAATAATCAGGGATAATTTTAAAGATGGAAATTTGTATTAAAATGTAGAAAGTCTTGGCTAATCTTAATAGTCCATAATATGCAAAATATAAAATGTTTGGCGATAGTTTTGTAAAAATATTCAAATTTCTAAGGATTTATATAGCTTCTATAATATTTTGGCAATTTTTAACGTAAAATAATTTTATTCTATGGAATTTGGGTGAATTATTTTTAGAAAAAATGGAAATTGGCAATCGTTTTTTGGGGAAAAAAAACATGTAAAATTAGCCCATTTGCAAAATTTAGCCCCTAAAATCATCTATGTAAACAATGACAACAAAATTAGTAATGCAAAAGCATACATTGAACTTTCATAAATCTAACTTGGATATATTCTCTGCATGCAACAAGAATACACATCCTAGCATGATCATGGAGTTTGTATGGGTGGTTTTTTATCCATTATTTTATACATGTTTTATTCTAAAATCGGTTAGCATATTAGGGTTGAATGATGTTGCAAAATTCCTATATATGTACACTTTTTTTTTAATACAATAAGAAAGAGGTGTGATTTTAAGTTTGTTTGTTTTTTCTAGTTAATGGTTTCTAGGGTAAATCTCGTGCACTATGTATGTGATATTGCTCGATATGTTTTTCTCTAGAATCTATCAGCATTGCTTCTCTTGCATAGGCTTATCAGTGAATACAATGATTCTCTTGCATAGGCTTATCAATGAATATTGTTCTACATATGAAGAAGATGAACTGGTCCTCTTATATTTAACAAATATTTAATTTGAATATTTTGTATAATAACTTAGAAGAGGCATTTCCAAATAACAAAACAAGGCCAATTGACTTTGGTGATTCTCCAATAGAACTTCTAATCTAGTCCTATTACTTTGTCATTATGTTTTTTCTAGAATATATTTTTTTCTAGTTAATGGTTTCTAGGGTAAATCTCGTGCACTATGTATGTGATATTGCTCTATATGTTTTTCTCTAGAATCTATCAGTATTGCTTCTCTTGCATAAGCTTATCAGTGAATACAATGCTTCTCTTGCATAGGCTTATCAGTGAATATTGTTCTACATATGAAGAAGATGAACTAGTCCTCTTATATTTAACAAATATTTAATTTGAATCTTTTGTATAATAACTTAGAAGAGGCATTTCCGAATAACAAAACAAGGCCAATTGACTTTGGTGATTCTCCAATAAAATTTATAATCTAGTCCTATTACTTTGTCATTATTCGGTTGCGACATGTTTTAGAAAGAAATCCCATAACTAAATTATATAAATTGCAATTGAATATGTCGATTGGGTTTGCCATAGGTTGCATATGTTGATGAATGGGAAGAAAACATGTAATAATTACAATTTGAGCATGAAACATAGGTTTGACCTCTACAATTGATTTGGTTTAAGTCTTCTAGGAAGTCATCAATGACCCACCCGCTGCCACTTAGGGGGTCGTACCTTTTAGCAAATCTAGGGTCCTCTTGTTGCATTGGGATCCAACTACCTTGTTGAAAAACCCCCATCTAGCACGAGGAGACCATCTGCCAACACTTGGACTTGAACTTGAAGCCTCTCAGAACCCCAGAGGATCGAAGGAAGGTGGCTTTGCCAATTCACCTACAAACTTTGTTAGTGATCCTTGTGCATTTAGATGCACATATGAATATATCACAAATGATTTACTGAAAAACAACTTGAATAATACAAATTGGTAGGTGTGCATTGTATACTTAACATTTCCATATGAGAAAAACAGTATAGAAGGTGGACCCTTTTCCTTCATTTGATTGTAGTATATTTTGAATATATAATACACATATGGTATGCTTACATAACTACTATTTTAACTCAATTGCATTCGATGAATAGAGAGAAGTACAAGCAAACATTAACATTGTGTTTCAACATAGGAAATACGCAAGATAAAAACCTACATATGCACTACATCAAAGAAATTATTAGAAACAAGCCTATGCTTAAAAAAAAAGAGATGTTGACACTTTATACAAAATTGCTTAAGAAGATGTTGAAATAATTTGAAACCCAAAACAAATAAAGGATAAAAAAGCAAAATTGCTTCTAATGATACCAAGCCTTGAAAATAGTGCAGGAGAACGAGGAAACCTTTGTTCAAATTGTTAGTGTTCTTATATATGTTCAGATCAAGAGCACTTGTACATTTAATTCTATCGACTAGGGATACCTATGTACTTTGGAGGCACCGTGCATAGTTTTTGCAGAATATGGATATTTGTATTGATTTTATTGAAGGGTTTATTGTGATATGGATTTACTTCTAATAGCAATAAGGATATTTGTATTGAGTGTATTGAAGGGTTTATTGTGATATGGATTTACTTCTAATTTAATAGCAATCTCTAGTATAATACTTGAAAGGAATAAAAATAACTTTACAAACAAGTTCTTGTTTTATTGTTATAAGAATAAGAAATGACATGAAAATAAAATGATATTATTGACAAACTTGCTGATCTAATAACTTTGATTATAAATATAGTTTATGTCTACCTCATGGGATCAATACATAGGGATGGTTCTATATACAATCCCTTGCTCTGTAACTATACTCAAGAGGACAAGCTATCATTCAAAACATCCATATAATTTCAATTAATAAATAAACTAAATTATTAATATTGTGCTCAAGAAGCTATATAACAAAGATTAATTTTATGCTAGAAATATACACATATATGCAAAGAAATGAATAACAGTTGGTACCTCCAGAGTGGGCTCTTACTCTTGAGTGCTAAGTGCCTTAAAAAGCTAAGAAAATGAGGCTACAACACTCTTGAACTTTAATCACAAAATCATTTTTTCAGAAATAAACTAAATTGTACTGGCTCTCAAACTATTGTAAATTTAAACTATTGTAATTTTAAACATGTTGAATTGGATAATGTGTAGATTGATATCATTATTCAGAAATAAAAGCTTTTCTGAGATAATCTTAATTGTCTGGAAAATTGGCATTGCAAAGATTTTCTAAGATCATCCTAATTGTCCAGAAAATTGACATTGCAATTATTAAAAAATGACATGACTGGGTGTAATTATAATCTGAGCAACCCAAAACACTACAAATTGAAGTGAGTTTAGAGTATTTTTCTGATCATCTGCAAGAATAGGGGATAATGAATACGGTTGTCCTCGGTTGAAGAGGGTAGTGTCCGCGTGTAGTAGTTGATTGTGTTGCTTGGATGAACTTTGGGTGGAGATGATAGCAGTCTCGTGCATTGTAATCCAGCCTGGTTTCAATTGCACTGTTTCTTCCAACCATTGATTCATAAACCCTTTGTATGTTTTTTTTGGATATATTTGGATTCATAAACCCTTTGTATGTTTTTTTTGGATATATTTGGATTCATAAACCCTTTGTATGTTTTTTTTTTGGATATATTTGGATTCATAAACCCTTTGTATGTTTTTTTTGATATATTTGTATATAGATGACATTATAATTAGAGTTTTGACATTTAAATTACATGCTCTTAAATTTGTTCAAATGATCTTATTTAAAGATATGGATACAATATCAAACAATATAAAGTGTGTTTAGAGAATTTTGCTTATTTAAAGATATGGATTTTGACGATATCAAATATTATAAGGTGTGTCTAGAGAATTTTGCTTATGTTTTGAGATGCAATGAGCTGAGATCATGAAAATATATTTTGTTTTCATATTGAAAAAAATAGGATCAAAATGGTAAAATCTGGAAATATATCCTTGTAGAGAGGGGAATATATGAATTTTAATTAATAATTTAGTTTTGTAGAGAGAGGAATATAATTTTATAAAGTTTTGTAGAGAGAGGAATATTTTGTAAAGAGTAGAATAATAAATT
Source organism: Picea sitchensis (assembly GCA_010110895.2). Taxonomy (NCBI): domain Eukaryota; kingdom Viridiplantae; phylum Streptophyta; class Pinopsida; order Pinales; family Pinaceae; genus Picea; species Picea sitchensis. Next base: position 77,991 of record SNQJ01S0028733.1, read on the forward strand.
GAAATTTGCACTTAATTTAGTTATTAGAGCTGTTACATGTCCTCAATATGCATTAAGATTTAATAGGCAGATTTAATAGGGGTTTAGTGCTTAATAAGTTTTCTATGGACATGATTAAATATGGCTGGAATATTCTTAGTAGTCACACAAAATAAATGGCTGTGATTTCAATCATTAACTTCCTAGCTATGATAAAGACATCTATTTATGTGTTTACTTTTTTACATTTACCTAATCATATTTAAAAATTACTTTGATAGCTAATAATTGCCAGATAAGTGATATTAAAATATTAACACCAAAATGAAACACAACGGTTTATTTGTTAATCAATTCTTTACCAGTTAATAAATTCTTTACCAGCCGATACCTTTCTGCGTTCTCCAGCTACTGTATTAGCGGCTGTGCTAGTATACTATGATGTTGATGTCAAAAACAAGTCGGCTCTGGTGGAAGGTTAGATGGGGTAGGCCCCTTTTTCTTGCAGGTAAAACATATTGTTTCATCATTCTTATGTAATGTTTTATTAGGTTCTTCTACAACTCTAGATTGAACCGAAATTCAGCACATGGGTACGCCTTCGAAAATTCCAAGCCAAGCATCTCTGTGAGTGAGAAAATTCGTAGAGAGATTGAACATTTTCTTGATAGTTGCAGGAATTGATGAATGCTCGTAACTCTGAGCTCTGAGCTTGGAGATGGTTCGCTGGGGCAAAAAAATCGTACACCTGCCCCTAGCAACTGAACTGACCACCTACCCGCTCAAACTGCTAGACTCAGTGGTAAATAGCAATGACAACTTCTCTAATATGGTATATATATTCTTAACTTTGTCAAAAAATTGTTAGTAATCAAACAATATATGAATATATACATGATATTTCCCTGCACATGGAGCGAGAACTACCAGAGATGTAGGGAGCAAAGAGCGATAAGTACATTATACTTAAAATTCATTCTATTTTTTCCCTATCTGTTACAGAATTCGAAACGAATTAACAAACTTAGATATGGATATAGATATATCACCCTGTTAGTTGAACAGGTCCTCGTCCATGGTATATGTTCGTGCTATTCTCCTCTTTGAAGCAGTAACCCCAAGTGTATGGATCCTCTGGAGTAGTCGCCCACTCGCCTATTCAAAGTTCAAACCAAATTACATTAATGCAATTATTAACAATAAGGAATGCACGTGAGAAATAAGGGTTATAGAAGTCTAAATTAATATTACCTGTGGTTGTCTGCGAAAGAATGAAGGCATTGTAGGTGTAGAATCCTTTAGCTGGGCATGTGTCATCGTTTATATGCTTTAGAAATTGATTGAAAACATCTTCACTTATGATGGATGTGACTCCCTGTTGTGTAGAAACATGGCAACACGAAGTACCCATCACCGCCACTGAAGTAGTTAAGATTTGAAGAATTAGCTCACACAGAAAACACACACAGTTTGTATTATTGCACTCTAATACATAGAGATTACATAGATATATATAGCTGGATTCAGATCCAACTAACTCCACTCTTGGAGGGATAGGTTGAGAGAATATCTCAACATCCTCCTACAAATCTTCAAACCAATCTCCAACTCAACATAATGCATTAATGAAGCATTATCTCTAACAGAAGTGAGGGCCAATAGCACCCTCATCGACTTCATTCCCTTGATAGTTGCAGACAATCCCTGCCACAACAGACGACGTTAATGTTGCTGCAATTAGTCGTTGTCGGCAGGACTCTCTGCAGTCTGTACTCCAGTCGGGAAATCCCCCACCCTCTCATCGCCTTACCCACCGTCTTTCCTAACCCTAACCCCTGGTGATCTTAACCCAATCGAGAGGTCACTGTTGTCATTATGGATTCCTTGCTTGCATGGCGTGTGCTTCAGTACAAACATCCAAGCTAACCGTGGGGTCAGATTGTGTGGCGTTGACGGTGGAAAATAGTGGGATTAGTACCAAGCCACACCATTCATAGCGATATTTCTAACAAGTGCAGGGTCCATCTTAAAACCATTTCCATTGTGATTAGTGCGTTATCCTCCTTTCTTCGGTCGACCACTCCAGATTTCTCCCAGCCTCTCCATCCAAATGATGGAAGAGTGTTTGGTTGGGAATAAATTCATACACCATAAAACATTATGCTTTGGCATTGGAGAAAAATCCCTACTGGAATTCAATTTATTTCGTCTTAAAGTTGGTTTTACTGAAACATTTAACGGTAGCAGAGCTTCCATCTCTCAAAAATTCCTTGTAGACGCTAGCAAACCCATTTCTTCCTAATAAACTTTTGTCTGAGAAATAATTCACTGAGTACTCAATTTCTTCAAGCTTAATCTTGAATCTGAAGCAACAAATCCATGTTCCTCTATCTGCTAATGGAATACTTTAGAAGTATACAAAATTTTCTACTTTGAGCTTCACTGTAATTACGGATCTTCACTGTAATTTTCTACTTTGATCTTCATTGTATACAAAAAGCAAAGATGGCAACCGTAGTGCACCAACGCAGTGAGCGAGCGATGGCGAGGTGGCTAAGGGATGAGCAACATGCACAACATGTCAATTGCTTGGAGTGCAATGTAATGCTTTGCAGACATCGACTCCAATGTAACTGTCAGAGCCTCCAAAGGAGCGAGTAACAAAATTTATATTTTTTAAATCTTATGTATATTTTGATAATTGAGAAAAAAGAATGGCATACACCACGCCAATAAAGTCCCATCACAACTCATTGAACCAATCCAAAATTATATTTGAGAAATTTGATAAATAGATAAATAAGTTTGTTTTAAAGAATAAATAAATTTAATAATGAATTCCCATAAACTTAGGAAATATGGTTAAGAACTTACCAAAATACACCAATTAATGAAACAAAATGCACCATTTAATATGCGGTAAACCATAATTGACCACGGGGCAAAAGCTAAAGTCCCTCGTCGGAGGCAGGGACTAACAAGGTGTTAATAACAAATCAAACATATCCCATGATCTTAATTGTAGACAAGAAAATAACTAAGATGCAATCCATTATATCTAAGAGCCAATTCCTAATAAAATAATCGTTTTGATAGCAAATGGGTGTCTCAAGAGGGTCTAAGGTAGATAAAAGGATGGTTATGAAGAGTTAAAAATATACCATATAGGATACTCATCGCATATGGCTTTGATCAAGATTTGTGGAGATTGAAAAGAAAGACAAAAAATCAAAACAATAAAAAAATATTATGTTCCATCAAAATAAGGAAAAAACAAAAAAATGCATTTTTATCCCTTATTGAGCAAGAATTCCATAGACAAGTTATATGTCTACATGTTTAAGATTGTGTGAGTTGTAATCGGACTTGGCTTTGAAAGGATGTATTAGATAATAAACTAGTATATATATAGGGGCTTGAGGTTCAATTGCGATAATAAAACATGTTGGGATGTGCATATGAGAAAATTGGACAACAACGACAAATGCTTATGGATATGGGTCATGGCTCAATGACTAAGTTACTCTATGAAAATAAATCTCAAAAATGACATCTCATTTGTTGGATCATGAAACCTTTTCAATGCTTAAATAAAAAGAGTCTAGGGAACTCTATTTGAATAGTTCATAAGGCACACTACTTGTTAAGATTTTGCAAATGAGGTAGCAAGTTAAGTGGGCTTGGTTATGAGGAAAAACTCTATCATTAAGCGTGCTCCAACCATAGGATTCTTGGGATGGGTGACCTTCTTAGGAAATCCTAGTTACTAGGTGCAAGCCATGGAGGTGATAATTGAATATATGCTTCATTGCACTAGTTTCAAGCCCACTTCTTCACCCATATGAGTATCACTCGATGCAATTAGTGTTAAGTGTATTATTCAAAATCATGAGAAAATTGGTCAAATGTGACTAATTCTCATGGATATGGGTCATGGATTAATGACTTAATTATGCAAATAATCTCAAGCCCCTCAATGTTTAAATAAAAAGAGTCAAGGGAGCTTTAATTGATTAGTTCAGAAGGCACAATACTTGCTAGGGTTTTACAAAGGGGGTAGCAAGCTAAGTGGGCTTGACTATGGAGAAAAACTCCATCGTTAAGCACACTTGAGCTAGAGGAATCTTGGGGTGGATGACATTATTGGGAAGGCCTGGTTACCGAGTGAAAGCCCCAAAGGTTATTGAATCTATGTCTCATTTCATTGGTTTCAATCCCACCTATTCACCCTTGTGAGCACCACCGAATGCAATGAGTGTTGGAGCCCTAACAATTTTCTTTTGCTACTACTTCTTTTCACCTTTATTTGAGTGTTATTCTTCCTATTCTTTTCAAAAATATTTCTTCTTCATGATCCTCCTCATCCCCCCCTTGCTATTGAAGGGACTCTTTTCAAGTTATAACACCATTGGACCGAGTGGAAGGTTTCTTTGGAGCGAGTCCCTGAATGTCCTGCAAATCTTCCTCTAATTCTTTAATTTATGGAGATTTTGGAGATTCCATTTGTGACTCATGAACACCACTAGCCCAAGTGGAAGATTTATTTGGTACAATATCTTGAATGTCTTGTGACTCTTCCTCTATTTTTTTTAATTTAAAAGCTTTAGGAGATTCCATATGGGACTCAGAGAAGAAGGACTTGACAAGGACTTGATCAGGGGAAAGAATAAGATCATCACCGACAGAGAGGAAAGGACTACTAACCGAGAAGAAGGGGTCATGAGTTAAGACACCTTCCACTTGGAGAGGGGAGGACCCACAAAGGGTTATGTATGATTTTGGATGAAGACTATGGCTTCTTGATTGATTTGAGATAAAACCTCAAATTTGTTTCATGAAGATTTTGAATTACCTTTGTTCACCAAAGATGAAGAAGGGATAGAAGAATGTTGGGTATGTGTTATATTCTTTGCAAAAAAAAATTATGCATCGGGAAACGTGACACCTACCTCAGGAAACGTGTCATGTATTTAGGTGGTTTTTCGGCA